>SNQJ01S0082568.1:0-24228 GCA_010110895.2 Picea sitchensis
ATCAACACGATCAGTAGCGTAGCGATAATGGAAAGATCAGCAGTGTAAGCTCAGAAGGAGGAAAACAGTCAAATCAGGACAAAGGTTTCGTTTCGAAGTTTCGTAGATCGGGAAATCCAAAGGAAAGAGGTTCGAACTCGCGATATGCGAAATCGCGATAACAATCCTGACCATTGGAGTCATAGGACATGTGGCAAGCGATTGGAATTTTGCTAACTTGCACATTGGAGGAGTCAACGAAGCATGGTGTGGGAAATCGCGATATGCGAGATCACAAAAATCTCTGGACCGTTGGATCATCGAGATCGTCGACCGTTGATCAGGCATGATGAAGGCCCGTGAAGTTGTGAAATCGCTATAAGATCTTGACCATTGATCCAAGAAGGACATGTGGCTAGGGATTAACTTTTCGATGACTAGAAAGGTCAAAGGAAGGAAGTTCTCTAACCTTCCAACTCGCGATATGTGAAATGGTGAAATGATCTGAGCCGTCGGATCGAGGAGAAATCTGGACCATTGATTCAAGAAGGAAACGTGGTGAAATCGCGATAATATCTGCATCGTTGGTTCCATAGGACACATGGCGAAAGATCATCATTTCATTGACTGGAAAGTCAAAGGAGCGAAGTGCTCGTTTGATTGGCGAGTGGTCATATATCGTGGTCACATTGTTGAGAGCTGGAGAGCAGAGCTGGAGAAGCCAAGCTCTATTTTGGATTTCGTGACATGGAGAGTCGAGAGGACTCATCATAGAATACCCGAGACACGAAAGTGCGAAATGCATTTTCGAATAAGGCTATGGTCACAGCCAGTGGTTACATCTACGGAAGATGGAGGAAGAAGCTAGTGGTGTTAAGCTCCATCTCGGAGTCTCGACAATCATGACTTAGAGTATCAAGACCCTTCATCACAGGAATCGTGATATGCGAGATCGCGATGAGATCTGGACCGTCGGATCATTGGAGATCTCGACTATTGATCAAGCTTGATAAATTTCATAAGTTCATGAAATACGAAGCGCGTTTTGACATAGCATGTGGTCACCACCGGTGGTCACGTGAGGTGAAGAAGCTAGCGGTGCTAAGCTCCATATCGGATTTTCGGCGATCGTGACTTGGAGTGTCGAGACCCTTCATCACAGGAATGCCGAGATGCGAAATCAAGAAATTCAAATTCTGTTTAGCACTCGGTCACAGCTAGTGGGCATATGAGATAAACACGAAATCCTATGGATTTAATCCAACAGTGATGGTTAATTGGAAACTTGATCGAAGGGTTACTGTTTCACCTCACAAGTAATCGATCAGTTACGATTCAGTTAGCAGAACTGAATCATGATTGTTGGACGGTTGGTGATTCAGTTGTTGATGCATTTTCTTGGAGATTCAAGGTGTAACTGAATAGGAGGTATAGGATAAAAATGGAAATGCAATGAATGTGGAGGGTTGGTCGTTTTGAATGAAAAATGAGTTGAACAGTAAGAAAGGGAAAATTACAGTATGCGTAGTGTGAGATCGACAGTATGCGCAGTGTGAGATAAAACTCAGAGATGAGTAACAGATGAGGAATATACATAAGCAAGAGAAGAATTGCAGAACACCTTGAAGCATAGCATAATTGCAGAACAGACAGAGGAAGAGAAGAATTGCATAATAGTTAGAAGCAGACCAGATTTACAGAACATAGAAGAAGTGGTAAGAATCGATTTATCTGTGTTGTTGGTTATCCAATTATTTATTTATAATAAGAGAAGTAGGGTGGTGCTAGGGAGGAATGTGGTCCTCTGATATTCGAGTTGGTACTTGAATATTGGGAGTTGTAACTTCAATCTAGTTGTGGCTAGAAAACAGGGTGGCAGGGTTGTGCTCAGGAAAACACAGAGTTTTTTGTATACAAGTTGGTGCTTGTATAAATCTAGTTGGTGCTGGAATATTTAGGGATTTGGTGCTTCCTTCTAGTCAGTGCTAGAGAAACCAGAGAGTTGGTTCTCTCAAACAAGTTGGTGCTTGTATAAGTGGAAGTAGGTGCCTCCATCCAATTGGTGCTGGAACACTCAGGGAGTTGGTGATTCCTTCTAGTCGGTGCTAGAGAAACGAGAGAGTTGGTGCTCTCAATAAGTTGGAGCTTGTAAAACAGACGTAGTAGCCTCACTTTGAGTTGGTGCTCAAACATAGATGATGTACAGAACTTAAAAGACTGCCTATCATTTCGAAGAAGAAGAGGTTTTCTCCCTTTATGGGTTTCCTCATGAAAATTTTTCTCTGTGTATATCTTATATGTGACTGATGCTCATTATTTATGTTGTCCATATGTTGTATAATATTGATGATCACTTGAAGAAATATTAAGAATGGTTTAATAGACTTAAAATTGTTTAACCATAATAACAATTGATTCACCCCCCCTCTCAGTTGTCTTAGTAATTTCAACAATCTTGGCGTACATGAATGTACCCCAAGGAGTGGTAAAAGTTGTCTTATCTCTATCCTCTGGCAAAATAGAAATTTGGTTGTAGCCAGAAAAACCATCAACCATAGACATCTGGGTTGCACCTATCACCCTCTGTAATATATGCTCCATCTTGGGCAAAGGGTAATTATCCTTTTTAGAACTTCTGTTCAGATTCTGGAAATCAACACAGAGTCTGATTTCTCCATTATTTTTCCTCACGGGGACCAAATTAGCCACCCATTCGAAATATCTCAAAGGAACAATAATGTTTGCATCTAAAAGCTTTTTTACCTCCTTCTCCATGACAGGCAGTAACATAGGATTGATTTGCCTCAACTTTTGCCTGAAGGGCTTAGTCTCTTCTTTTAATGGAATCTTGTGCTTTATAATGTTTGTGTCATAAGTTCGGAGATCTTCGTAAGTCCATGCGAATACATCAGCAAACTCCTTCAACAATTTGACATATTCAGACCTCTGCTCTCTTGATAGGCTGCTTGACAACTTGACATATTTTGGATCCTTCTCTGTTCCCAAATTACACTCAGTTATATCAGCATCGTCAGTAGACACTTTCCCTTTTACTTCCACATCATTTTCATCAAATAATTTTTCCAAAGGAACTAGTCCTTTTGGAATATGGTTGCTAGGAAGCTGCACGATATGATGATTAGAAATTATGTTAAGGAAAACATCAACATATGGAGTAATTTCAGAATCAAGATCCTGATCAATGTGTAATGCAGCAAATTCATCAACAGGCTGAAGAAATTTTTTAAGTTCTAAATCATCTTTAAACACCTTCTAATATTTGACATTGTCCAGTATAGAAGGCCTGTATTTGACTTCTACATCATACTTGAGTTTTGGCGGTATGGGTATCCTAAAATTGCTTTCTGATACAACCAAAGAATCAGCCACAAAATTCTCTTCTCGTGGAATAAAAGAGATGTCATACTCAGAGAAAAAATTCTCCACTAGCTCCCATACTTCATTTCTATAATATCTAAGCCTAGGGTGCTTAGTTTGGAAAAGATTTTTGGTCTGATGGACTATCAATTCGTCATCTCCAAATACTGACAATTTTTTGATCCCCATTTCCTTTGCAGCTCTCAAGCCCAAAACAAGAGCTTCATACTATGCCACATTGTTGGTAGTTTCAAATTCTAGTTTGTATGACAAAGATATGGTTTCCTAAGTTGGTGAGACAAAGAGCACTCTAGCACCAGAACCTTCCTTAGAAGAGGCTTCATAAAAGAACATCTTCCAGACAAAATTGGTTAGAGGAGGCTCTTCAGACAAGGTAGCAGACTTTTTTCTTATTTCAAGACGAGTTTTAGGAGCATCAGTGAGCTGCAAAATGCTAGACCCCAAATCAGTATCAAGAGAAAAACCAGGATGATTAGCAGGGTTTTCTTCATCACTAATAATGTAAGCCAGTTGGGATTCTCTATAAAGTATTCTATGCTCCCCACCAAACACCGGGATAGTTGCATATGAGAGATCCATCTGCAAGGTTCCTCCAAGTCTTTTTATGCAAGACCTTGACAAGAGCATGCCAAACTTGGGAGGAACATCAGCCACCACAACATCCATAAGTATACTTTTCATGGGTAGCTGAAATAAAGTCACAACCATATCCTTAATGACCCTCAGACATTTTTCTTTCCTAGAGTCCAAAGAATATAAGTCATGATAGATTTTGGTGATTTCCAGTCCAAGTTCATCCATAACAGATTTTGGCATAAGATTATGGGAGGCCCCTAAATCCAAAAGACAGTTATGCAGCACCTTGTCATGGATATTGAGAGAAGTATAGAAGGGAGGGGATGAGTCATCTCTGTCTTCTATCAAAGGGCCTAAAATCACATCTGGTTTTTCATCTTGCAGATTTATTGAATCAATGGAATTAGGAGAGGCATCGGGCTGTAACATTTTGGTCAGATATTTTTTAAATTCTTCATTTTTTATCAATTCCAAAAATGGTACAGGGATATTAATTTTATGGATCTCGTTCTCAAAACTGAAGGAGGGGGAAGGCTTCAAAATCTCTTTGGTTTCAGGAGGAGGATTTCTGATCAGAAGTTGTGGGTTTTTAGAATATTTTTTCTTTCTACTCACTATCACAGTCTTGGAAGAATTTTCTTTCTGAACAGGCTGATTAGGGGCAACACTTTTTTCTTCATTCTTCTTAGATCTTAGATTATATATACTAGCATTTTCCTTCGTTTGTTCTCCCTTTCTTAACTCATTGATTTGAATATCCATTAAAGATTTCTCATAAGAGGATTGAGTCAAGTGTGGGGATGGGGATGAATCACCTAAACAGTGAATCTCAAAATCATCCTCTAACTCCTCTTCTTCTTAATCAACAACCAACGTATTCTGAAAAGGAGCTTGAATCATCTGATCATCTCTCTCTCTGTTTCTGGGATCTCTAGGAAGAATTTGGGGAGCATTGTTGGGTCTCCAGAAATTACCTCTATTTTCAGTGTTTTGAGCATTTCTATATGGTTGTCTTCCTTCTGATTTTAACTTCTCGATCTCAGTAGAAAGGGACTTTAATAATTTGGTCAACTCATCTACCTGTGAATGAACAACAGGAGAGTCAGAAGTGGAAGCTTCATCTCTGTTTTTCCTCCTATCTTTGTCAGATTTTCCCCTGAGCTTATCTAAAGCAATTATGTTGGATTCTACCTCTAAGGAAGCACCCTGCACCTGAACTAAGGAAGGTGACCTTCTCTCTCTCAATAGAAGGCAAAACTCGGAGTCAAAAGCACTGGCATAAGTGATTTTTTCAATGGTTTCGGTGGGTTTGATCTCATCGGGGATCTTCTTGTACATTTTTTAAAACCTTTTAGAAAAGTCAAAGACACACTCTCCTTCTTTCCTTTTCAAAGATCCAAATTCAGTGATATAATATAGAAAATCCTTTTTGTCACCCCAGTGGCTCAAGAAGGATTCATCCAATGCCTCAATACCTGTAATGGATCCAGGGGCCAGACCCCTAAACCACTTCCTAGCTTCACCAAAAAGGCTTTGGACGAAAACTCTCATCCAAACATCTTCATTTTCAATATTTTGGTTATCTGCATAGCTATAGAAAGCAACAAGATGTTCCTCAACTATTATATCTTCTTCTCCTGTAAACTTGGGCATGTATTTCAAATAATCTCTCGGGGGAAGAGCATTCATTGGTTGAGGCAAGACTAGAGGAGCATATCTTGCAGCCACTATGGCATCCATCCTATTTGCAGGGGGGTTAAAAACTGCCATTTGATTTTGGATTCTAGTTGAACAAGCAGGAGAAGGAGGTTTGGCTGTGTGCAGATTAGGAGAAGGAGAGAAGGATAAAGGGGAGATTTCAGTCTTCACAATAGCAGGTGGAGTCTTGGAAGAGGAAGGTAAGGTCTGAGAAGGAGATGAAGTTCCTACTTCTTTGGTAGCTAAAGTTTTAACAGAGAGAGCAAAACCTAACGTAGGGAAATATTCAAAACTATCAAGACTGAAACACTTCTCAATATCATGGGAGGAGAATATATCAATGTTTTCTTCTTTCAATTCAGTTTCAAAGGTAGAGTATTCAACAGGAAACTCTTCAAAATCTATCTTTTTAGATACTTCAGCAAAATATAAAGGAAGCTTACTTGATAAAACAACTGGAGTATCAAGAGTGGAATCAGTCAACTGACCAGAAGCACTTGTAGTAGTAGCAGAAAAACATTTTTTAGAAGGTTTTCCCTTCTTGATTATCTTCTCCGGGTCAGCCTCAGGTGGAACCAAAGGTAACTATGGATTTGATCTCGTATGTCTACCTTTATGCGCCAGAGATGAATCAATGGAGTCACCAGGTGCAAGATGCAATCTTCAAAATACTAAGTCCCAATGCACCTTGAGAGATAGTAAGCATTTTCATTCTAACCCAGGGAAAATTCTTCAAATCGTCCCCAGCAACGGTGCCAAAAATGTTAGCACTACGAGTCACCTTCCGATTGCAAGGAAGGTAAGCCCAGTACCCATCAGGTGATATGTGAAAGTATGAATGTTTTTTGAAAGGTCGAATAGAAAAACTTGGAATGATAATATCCTCACTCAGAAACAGGGCTAACATGTAACAACAAATAAGGTCTTGGCTAATTTCAACTAGTAGTTTGGAAGTAAATATGGATAGAAGGAAGAATTGAATGAGAAGAATGTAAGAGCTACTGCAAACATCAAGTCCACAAAATCCCAAAGGAAGAAAGTTTCTTAAAACAAGATCTTCTTGAAATTAGAAACTAAGGAGCTAAATAAACACCATGAAAATAAAATGATCAAACATCCATCATATCATTACCACAGTCATCCATATGAAGCATTCAAATATGAACATTTAGCATTAGAAGMAAATAGTCTGAAATAGGAGCTGATTTCTATTAGTCAAAAAGTCTTAAGTCCAGTACATACTAGATCACAGTCACTTTATCAAAAATATTACAGTTTCTTGAGAGCCTTTCTCAACCATCTGAACCCATTAAAGAAATTCATATATCTATTTATAAGAAGAAAGGGAGGCAACAGTTGGAGGTACGAGTTGGCCTCTTTTCCTTAAAAATCTCAGAACATTTATTTATTCTAACAACTAAGATAACAACCTATGCTATAAAATAGGGAAGTGTTGGTGACTGAACCCAATCATGCTTCTAACTGCTTTGATCCTCTTTTGGATAACAACCTATGCTATGTAAAATAGGGAAGTGTTGGTGGATCAACCCAATCATGCTTGCTTCTAACTGATTTGATCCTTTTTTGTTGCTCAGCTCCTGTTTTTTCATGTGTCTCTTTGGAGCCTGTAGTTTTCCTTAGAATGCCAACTGCTACTTCTGCCATTTATTCCATTATTAACTTATCCAAAATTGTTGGCTTAGTCTTCCTAGATCCCCAATGTTTGTTGGCTACTCCCTTGGGTAGAAACTCTGGGTAGCGCACCGTAAAATGGTACAAGGAGAGAAGGTAGCACCCTTGTGCTACATGTCTATGGATACATTTGTCCTCTACTAAAAAATTGAGTAGCGCCTGTGTGAAAACCTGCTCTATAAGATATTACATAGTGCATGTGTAACAATTCCGCATTATGTAAAATATTATGCAGCGCCACCTACTTTTATACAAGATATAAGGGTTTGGGTGGCTATGCCGAAATGCAGCGTATTTGACTCCTGAATGTGTGTAGATTTGTTTGTGTCCTTCCATGATTACAAATCAATTTACTTAGGTTCTTTTACCAATGAGTGAAACTAGTAATTTGGCAAAATTCCAAAATTCATATAGCTAAACACCTAGAAGCCTATATAGGTGGCAAAACTTAATATGTGCATATCAGCTAACCTTCCCAAGAAAAACAACTTTCAAAAATGGGTTTCACCTAATTACCATCTACTTTGTCATTTTAACACCTAGCCTCACACTCTTCCTGGTGGAAAGGGTGTCTTCAACTAACTTAGTAGACTTCTTCTCTTAGCACTAGTAGGCTTCTTCAATATAGTTATGCTCTCCTTAGCTACTATTTTGTCATCTTCAATGGCAGTCTCAACCAACACCTGTAAATTCTTTTGGGTTGCTTCATATTGGAAATGCTTCAATTATGCCTTTAGCTTCATGTTCGGAAATCAACATCCTCGCTCTCGCCTATAAATATTCTTCAGTTTTTTATGAAGAGGTAGAGCCTTTCTCGCTGTGAACCTTACCAAGTCTAGGGTATGGTTGTAGCCAATCATGAGCCTTTCCATTCTCAGCCAAGTGGACCTTGTCTTCTTCTTTGAGACAAGCTATTTCTCTCCTTGCGTCCCTAAGCTTCTTAATAAGTCTTTTGTAGATCTGGCTACCAAGGGGGTTGGGGAAATGTCCAATCTTAGCAGGCTTCTTCTCATCCTCTTATTCCATCTATACAAGAATTTTTTTGTGTGTTTCATCAGCCTTCTCAAAACCTTTTCCTTTATGCATCTTCTCTTGCACAACAACCTTTTCTTTATTCTTCATAGGTTTTTACAATCCTTCATAGGGATTTCATCTTCCCCTCCAAAGGTATTTTAGTACCTTTTAATTCCTTGATTTTTTGTACAGGGGTTTCTTGTAAAGGCTATACTTTGAAATCCCCCTTAGGAATTGATGACCCTGCAGGAAAGGTCTTACCTTGATTTTAGTCATTGAGAAGGAGGGGGGAAGAGAAGCTTCTTCCCTTTTTGATGTCACCTTGGTAGAAGATGGAACTTCTTCAAACCCTGGTGGAGGTGGAGGTGAAAAATCTCTATGTGGAAAAGGAAAAACTTATTCCTTAGCTTCTGTGACCTGCTTACTAACCTCTGAAACTTGAACAGAGGCTCTACCCTTTCTCTTCTTGTTGATCCCCGATTTAGTACCGGTAGGTGATGAAGAGCCTACAATATGTGATTGGGGGGTAGGTGTTGGGTCCATATTAAAGTGAGAAGAGACCAAAATTCTCCCAGGAGATCTCTCTCTTTCCCAACTCTTCAGAGACAAACATCCGGTAAGTCCAGAGTGGAAAAGACTGGTGTCCACATCCTTGGATTTGGTTTGCACCTTATCTTCCATTTTACCTATACTTCTCAAAAGGTAATATGGAATATTCATCTGGACCTTACCAATAAAATGCAACAACAACCTTATATGGTAATGATACAAGGTGTTAAAACTCCCTTCACAACTAAAATATCACTGTATGATTTTCAACATTCTATCAAACAGGTCAATCAACTGATTCCTTGGCACATTCTTAGATAAATCATTGGCTTTGTATTCAGTTTTAAAATATCTTTAATGAAAGGTGAACTCAATACCATGTCCTTGGAACCAATTTCTTTTCCCTCGAAATGGGAATCCTTTGGTAACCGGAGATGAGGCTTACCACCTAAAATTCCAAATCTCCAACTCTAGTTTTCTTGCTATCAAAATTTAGTGCAAATTGTTTTGTTACTTCTAGGTAGCCTCTCTACATGTTCTGGTAGAAAGAGAGGCATCATGATATTCAAAACATTTCCCTTGCCATAGGTTCTGTTTCAAAAAGGTGCATGTCCACAGATTTTGTTCAAACTATCTTGCCAACTTTGTGTTCTTTCTTCGACTAAGTGGTCTCCATGACTCAAAATGAGAGTTCTTGAGAGGCTTAATGGATTCTACTGACCAAAAAGTTTCAATTCAGGTATCAAATGCACAAGGATGGCCCTCCAAATTAACAGTTCTTAGAAAATGAACTTGGCTATGAGAAAGGGACTTTCAGGCTCATGTGTTTTGGGAGTGGTAGACTATGTGATGTAGGAGCATCTTCTCCACCGCCGTACCACCAACCGCCAGGGTTACCGGCCGAGTGCATGTATTCAAGATGAAGAGAGGCATAACCCTCATCTTTAATTTGTAATTGAATGTAATTTAATGTTGGTATGGTGAGTCATAGCCGCGTGCCTTTGTGCATGTGTAGATAAGATCGGCCATTAATGTTTAGGGCGTATCGAGATCTAGATCCAGATAGTTGATTCAGACATCCCATTCAATGCAATCAATAGGGTAGGTTGAGGAAGCGCTCACATTCCCCATGTAGAAAGATCGATTGTATCTCTTAGTGAGATTAGATGGGTAGAAGTCAGAGAAGAGCCAGAGAGAGCTCAAGAACACATTTGTGTAATTGATACGCTGTGGCCATCTTTAATATAAACGTAGTTCCTCGCGAAGGAATTATGTGTTATATGAATGTCTATGAGTGTTCTTTACGCTGTAGATGTATATCGAAGTTGTGCATTTGCGTGGAGTTGGTTGGATTTCTCGTGTGAAGGTCTTTGAGGCTTCACCGAGGGCGTGACGTAACACCGGTTCTCGACAGCCGCAATGGTGGCTATCAATTCGGTTCGTATTAAAGACATGTCAGCGCCAGCAAGAACTCCAAATCAACAACCGTGGAAGACCTGGTTGTTGGAATGTCTTGGAGGCAAGTATCGTGGTATGAGAGTACTATGCATGTAACTTTGCCGGTGAGTTCTCAGAAAGTCGCCAAGTGGGCATTGAGCACGCAATGGCAGTTGGAAGAAGAACTCATGAGTTCAGATTGCAGTTTAATCAATCGAGGATTCCCGTGGAAGGTCCGCTGTGGCATTGAGCCGCTGCGTTGAGTGTAACAAAGATAGAACTCTCACTGTGGAGTTCGTGGAAGAAGAGACATAATCAACGTAAGATTCCGGAGAGCCTTCCGTGGGCATTGAGCGTGCATAGGTGTACGTAAGGAGACATAATTGGCAGAAGTTCTAGAGGAAGACACCGCCAGAGGGCATAGAGATCGCATGTGCAAACAGCACGTGCAGAGAGAGAGAGAACTCTTTTGAGTTTTGGAATTTAGAGGAAGAATCCATCGATCTCGCAGTGGTTAACAATAACACCCTGCAGACTCATGAAGAGGTTGCTTGAGTGAAGGACAGCCGTGAGGGCATCCAATATATTCTCCATTTGTGGGAGAGAAGAAAGAAAGACAAAATACCTTAGAGGTCTGAGTGTTTAGAAGCTCAGAGGACGAAAGTGCTTTTACGCATGAGGTTGTAAATGGAAGGAGTGCAGGAGCTTCAAAATCTTTTGACGGGTTCAAAGTACCCAAAGCTCAGGAGGAACAGTGTCGAGGAGAACGCATGGTGAGAACTTAGGTAAAAGAGCTCATAGAGGAAAAAGGGGGCAAATGTTGAGGCCTTTGAGGACTTGGAATTCACCCAAAGTTGGAAGAAAGTGTAGAAGCTCGGGAGAGAGAACAAGAGCTAATGATCGGTCGGAGAAGAAGATCCGACCGCTTTGGTTTCACGGCCCGTGAGAAGCTCGAGGAGCCTAAGGGAGAGATCGCGAGCCATTGGATCTCATTCGTAACCTCGTCACCATCGCATTGTGAGGTTCACGGTTTAACCCCTACACGCCAGTAAGTTTCACAGCCATCTGGATATCGGCGTTCGAGAAATCGGGTGTCACGAGAACAAGAGATCGAGAATTTCTATAGGAAAAGTCCCGGGAGTGATCTGGACCGTCCGTTTGTGGTGACATGTGGTTGAGATCGTATGTAGGAGTCGGGATATCGGTATTCCCATGGACAAGAGATTGGGTAAGTCCAATCTTGAAACCCTAATAATAAATATAATACCCATATGAGAGAGGACGGTGTCACGCTGATCGTCCATTCCGAGATCCCGCACTGACATTGGTATATCGCCAGATATCTAGTTCTCGAGGTCGGAAAGTCGACATTTCAAGTCTCAAACAATGTAGGATTGATCTCGAACCGGTCCATTCACTTTGGGACATGCGTGAGAGATCCGGCGGGAGCTCTGAGTTCAGCATTTTGTGAGTCCCAGGGACGGTGTTAATCCGTGACATCGTAATTCGCCAAAATCTCTCGAGGTTGATTAGACCGCCCATCGAGAGGACGGCGGTGAATCGAGCCATCGGGGAAAGTCCCGGCAAGAAGTCATCCATCGATATTTCATTCATCGATATCGGGGATTCCGGTGACAAGAGGTTTGGGCATTGCGGAATCGCGAAGTCCGAAACCACGACAAGGAGAAGGGAGCCATTGTGGGCCACCGTCGCTGTATCGATATGAGGAAAGTCTGTGGGGCCAAATTGCCAAGATATCTGGAGAGTCGATCTGGTTGATCGAATCTTGTGAGCTAATGCATTGCGACATTGAAAATCTCAAAACCCCGAGCGCGGTGACAAGACCGCCATTACCTGGATAACGGCCATATACGTGAGCTTCCAAATGAGAGCTAAGGCGAAGAGCGCGACGGATTCGAGGAATTCGTGAATCCCGAGGACATATGTGTTTCGCCATTGGAAAGTCCAAAACCCAAATGAGGAGGTATGGCTATGGTCACATAGAGGGAGGTCAGTGTGGGCCAATTTGTTTATCCCTGAGGGCTAATGAAGTTGAGAACATCGAATTTTGAAGTCCAAAAACCCCCAAAAAGGATAAGGTCATGGCCTTACAGAATCACGCAATACATGGACCAGAAAGTAATAAAATGGGAGGGATAATGCGTAAAAGGCACGCAGAGATCGGGTGAATTGGCCTTAATTCGGCGGAACGAGTTCGAGGGGGACGAGACTGCGGACATCGAGGGTTCACAAACCCTAACTCCGGAGCAAGGTGCGTGATAAGGTTACAGCCTTTAAGGAGAATCCAGTCACATGGACTAGAGTTTAGCCAGGAGGAGCTAAACCGCGAGCTGCGATCGGCAAATCAGGAGTTCGAGTCCCATGGGGACAAGAACTCTTTGACATCGGAAAGAAGAAACCATGAAACCAAACCGAAGTTGGGGAAGATCACCATTGCGTAAAAGTCAGTGGTAGGCGAAGAAAGGACCCTCGTGGATCTGTTTTCGCTTTAGATTCCGTATGGAATCGGAATGAGTCATTTCATGAAATGAATGAGAACCATCCCCGAGAGTCGGTGAGGAGGGAGTAGCTCACTTCTTTACATCACTCATGTGCGGAAGTAATTTCAACTAACTCTCTTTGTACGTGGATGAAAAGTAGCCAAGGATAATCGTGAGAGGGTTTGAGCAATGCTCGACAGAAATGCTAACGATACAATGCAGGATACTATTTTCAGCCCTCATGCGACTTTCAAAGGCTATGACCAAAAAACACAATAATCAGACCATGGATACGAGTGACGATGTTTACAAGAATGAAAATATGGCTCCCCTACTACCCTACAATCTTAACAAACCGAAACCCAAGCACAAATAACCTATGAAAATTAATATGTGGAGGAGGTTGCACAGATACCCGGTGAAGCTTCCATTAACCGTTGAGATCCCTCGGTCAGAAACTTAGGTGAGATTTTGTGAAAACTTTGGCCCTTGAATCTCTCACAACATCAAATTTATTGGACAAGCGATCGTCTGAACTAAACTAGCAAACTTACGCAATGCATCACTATTGAACTTTTCAAATTTAGAAACCGCTACCAAGGATCATAAATGCAAGATCTTTTGAAAACATTTCAACCAACTTCAGGCACCAAAAACAAGGGTTTAAGGTATCACGTGGCAATCATGACTTGGAGTGGGTGCATGATAATTGTGACAGACGCTATGGAAATGCCTGCTGAGTGGGTAGTGCTCTCCAAATCAAAAAAATTATTGGACATGTGAGTGGGGATGCTGAGGTATGCATGCGAGGTCATGAGTGAGGAGAGAGGTGTGTCACATCGTACTGGTCATGGGAGGTATCAACCTAGGGATGAATCCTCACGAGAGGGGACATAAAGAACAGACCATGAGCTCATAAAGGTTTAAGGACCAAAAAATGAACTGTGGATCAACACATGAGCTATGACCCAAAGGTTTAGTCATCCTAAGGGGTCCCATCATAATTAACATTTAATGGATGAGAAATTCATTTTAAAGAGAAAATAAGAATCTAAGGTTTTATAATTCTTCCTTTAACAAAAACAAACTAAGGGACCCAAGGTGACTTAGTGTGATAACACATTGTACTATCAGTTAGTTAGTAGCCTCTTATATTTTACCCATAAATCTGGCCTTGATATTTCCCTATTGTTATCCTTGTTTCCCAGTACATGTAAACACCCCCACGAAAGCCATTGGAAAGTAGCTAAAAGGATTACCTCTAATATGTCCTGGGTACAATCTAATTCGATACATTACAAGTCATAGACTCCCTTTATTGGTTGGTTTCACTGATTCACATTGGGATGATGACCCCTAATTATCTAACTCTTTGCAGGTTCCTTGCTTTTCAAATTTGCTTCAGACTCCATCACTTTAAATCAGAAGAAACAAAACATATTGATATTTCTAACAAAGTAGAGTACCTGAGTAGTGGTTAAATGCAAGTCAAGAATCAATTGTGGACTTTGATAGATCCTTCTATAGTTTCATTTTCCAACAACAACATCTCTCACCACCCCTTGCGCAACAACGAGTGCTACCAAGATCACCAACACTTAGTTCAACATCGACACAACAAACACATTGAGTTACATATGCACTTCATCAGAAAATTCATCTCATGATAAAGTTATTGAAGTGTTATTTTCCCTGCTTATAAGATCAAGTTGCGGACATTTTCACAAAGTCCTTTACAAAGCTAAGTTCTCCTAAACTGACCTATGTTAGGAGTTCTGAAGTTGTCATTAAGGGTGGATAGGCTCTACTGCCTCCTTCATCCCATTGTGTCCCCTTTGTAAATCCTTCAATCTTATTACAAGTTTTTCTTAAGGGAGGATTTTAGGATATTAGACAATTTAGGACTTAGTTAAGATCAAATTGGTCTAATGTGTCATCAAGTAAAAGTGTGTTTTTAGTTTGTTCTTAGTGTGTTTCTTTAGTGTGAATTAGTATGAATTTGTAGTTGTGGGTAATCCCATTTGGTCACAGCTTGTTCCCTCGACATAGAGAAATCTAATAACCTTATATTCTCAATGATCTTAACCACTACATTGATCTTTGACTTAGCACCCTATTGGTCCATTATCTCTATTTAAAGAGCATGGAGGGTCATTTGTCGATGATCAAATGTGAGAACCTCTTGTAAATCTCTCTCTGTAATGTTTTCTTTGCATTAATAAATTTCCAAGTGGCCACGCTAAGGGTTGTGGATGTTTCCCCCTATGGGGAGTTTTACCATGTAAAACAATAATGCCGATCTTTTTATCCCGACATGAGCGCAATACCGCAGCGTTCATCCTCTGTTGAAATAGTGTTCTTGAAATACTCGATTCACTTATATATAAATGATAATATTGTTGGCATGTTTTACAGCAAATGATGCTGTCATTGATGGTACATCAACCATGATGGCTTGAGTAATAGAGCATGATCGAAACGCGTTGATAATGGGTATGCTAACAATGATTGTTGATCAACAATTCAATTCCCGGTCAGCGATCTCAATGTAGACACGAGGAGCGCGCAGATATGGAGGATAGATATCTACAAGTAGATCCGGAGTGTGGTCCCACCACCATTGGATCCGTGGAGAGCCCTGCACGCTCTTTAAAGTTCTAGGAGAAGCGGGCTTACAAAATCCCGGAAGTAGGAGGACCGTCCTATCTTCTGAAGGACACGCGGACACGTATCATCATTTCACGACCGGAAAGTGAAAGGTGGGCAAATGCTCCACTTTCACCTCTCTCGAACCTTAATAGCGAACAATGGGAAATAATCTCAAACCTGCTAGATCGAGGACAAACATGGACCGTTGATCAGGCACAACGTAGGCTCGTGGAGTTGTGAAGTCTCATTAAAATCTTGATTGTTGATCCAAGAGGGACACGCGGGCGTAATCGCGACTTGAGAGGCAAGAAATATTAACCATGGGAATGTCGAAATCGCGAGTGAGCAGCTCTGTGAACGCAATGATCTCGTGATCGGCGGCTTTGATCTGAATCTGATCCCACTCCATTTGGAGTTTCAACAGAACAGAGCGAGGATGTCACGCACGATAACCACGGAATGTCGAATCAAGGGATGGCGCAACCGCTTAAATGATTCTGGTACCGCCGCATCAAGGTTTGATTCACCATTGATCCCGAAATTCCATTTTGCGCTCGGATCGAGAGTTGGAGATGTCAAAGAATATTAACCACGTGTGGGAATTAAATTGCGATATGTAAATTGTGATTTTAATCTCGCTCGCCGACAAGATGGGATCTCGATCGTTGATCCAACTCCATTTCTGAGTTTCATGGATCATGAATTTGAAGTGACAAGAACACCGAACTTCAAGAATGTCGAAATCGGAAATGAGAAATCGCCAAATGATCCGGAAATACCGGATCATGTTGATTAACCGCTGATCCCACGCCATTTCAAGGTATCAAGGATCGTGACTTGGAGAGTCGATGCCCCCATCTCCGTGATTCACCTAAATGCGAATCGCGGAAAAGCTGCCATGGCTGGGTATCGTGGTCACAACCCTGGTCACATCAGCCGTAGAGATGGAGGAAAGAGCTAGAGCAACCAAGCCCTTCTTCGGGATCGCGACCGGGAGTGTCGGTGACACATGTTCATTGAATGCTCTAATGCCTAAAATGTCAAATGAATGCAAGATCCCATGGAACCAATCCAACAGTGTAGGTGAATTTGAACAAGATCTGAGGGTCATTGTAGCACTAATATTGTAACTCAGCTAAAACCACCATGGTTTCCAGGACTCAAGACACTTCTGCAGGACGGCAGGAGGTGAAGACCGGGAATCTTCAAGAGGATGAAGATGTTCGTGGAGGCTGCATTGACGCCTAGGGATGAGCATTGAGGCCTCAGAATCGAACAGAGACAGGAGTCTTCGGATCACACAGAAGACGGCAGTCTCAACCCATGAGAGACCTGAGGTAATCCTCAAAGATAACATAAATCGGATGTTGAATGAGTGGAAACGCACTGAGAAGTCAAGAGTCACCGGCGATGACTGTATCGTAGAGCACTCGAGAGGTGGAGTAATTTGGTGTGGAGTGAGCATGCATAGGCATTGTTAATATTGCATGCACAAAGACAAATGAGACTATAAGAATGTCAAAAAAAGAAGAGATAAGTGTTGTCACCGGGTAGTAGGGGAATCTGTGGGTACAAGGAGGCAAAGCCGAGCAAAAATGCAACAGGAATGGTGCATTGAAGGGATATGGGCGCATAGAGCATAAAAAGGCGTAAGAACGAAGTGCTAGGGTGCGTAATACACCGATGCATGTGGGCGTAGCAAAGCAGGTCAGAACGCATAAGGTCAGGTAAGCCATTGAATAATTTTATATATCACCGCCATAATAAGTTTTAGTAACAGCACTCTATAATTCAAGTGGCTGGGAGGTGCTAGGGAGGACCTGGTTTCCTTGAGGTTCAAGTGGGTGCTTGAACACAGGGGAGGCTGGTGCTTCCTTCTAGTTGGTGCTAGAGAAATCGTGGAGTTGGTGCCTCCTCTAGTGGGTGCTAGAGAAAACAGAGTTGGTGCTCTCTGAAGTGGGTCTGAATAGAGAATGAGAAAGAAAAGAGGATTTTACCTTGCATGGGTTTCCCTCGGAAATATCCTGGCTCTGTTTTGAAGGCACTCCATGTTGAAATGTGTCAACGCTATTTCCTCAAGCATTATTGTCAATACCATTGAGCGCTCCAAAGTTTTTAAAAAGAAGTATAATTGTTTGTTAACCCAGAATAACCGATTCTCACCACCCTCAGTTGTCCAACAAATATATATTTCATTCATATACCAAAATAATATTGTAATTTAAGAAAAGGACAAGACTAACTATGTAACCAAGTCAAGTTTAAAAACAATTTAAGTTTAAATTTCCACAAGTATGCTTGATTCACTTATATATATATATCTCCTTTAACTACCAATTATTGAGAGAGACGAAAGTTAGTCTGACCAATTTTTCTTTACATATATTATAAAAAACTATATAGTTAAGTGAAAATTTAAACTTAAATTGTTTTAAACTTGAGTTAGTTATACAATTAGTTTTAACTTAACTACTAAATTGTTATATATATATGGAAATTTTAACTTAAAATCGTTTTAAATTTTAGTTGGTTATATATATATTACACTCAAATATTATTGTAATTTAATAGTTAAGACAAAACTAATTATGTAATCAACTTAAGTTTGGAAAACAATTTAAAAAACAATTTAAGTTTAAATTTCCACAACCATATATGTGAAGAAAAAAAAAAAGGGAAGCTAGTTCTTCATTAATCAAAGGGAAGTTAGTTTCTTTTATTATACATATTAATTTATTATTATAGTGTATATATATACGTCTCCCTTAACTACTAAATTAATATATATAAGGAAAGAAACTAACTTCCCTTTTTTTCTTTACATATATTATAAAACTATATATTATGGAATTTAAACTTAATTGTTTTAAATTTTAGTTGTTATATATATATATATATATATATATATATATATATATATATATATATATATATATATATATATATAACCAACTAAAAATTTTAAAAACAATTTAAGTTTAAATTTCTATATATATATATATATTACACTCAACATTATTGTAACTAGTTAAGACATGTTCAATTAAGTGTAATCAACTCCAAGTTTAAAACAACTTAAGTTTAAATTTCCAATCAACTATATCTGTGAAGAAAAAAAAAGGGAAATTAGTTTTTTTCATTAATCAAATTATATATATATATATATATATAATTTTGTAGTTAAGACAAGACTAATTATGTAATTAATTTAAGTTTAAATTTTCACAATTATATAGTTTTTTTATATTTTATAATATGTGTGAAGAAAAAAAGTGAAATTAGTTTCCTTTATTAATCAAATAAATTTTAATAAAATAATTGTAATATGATTTTTTTAAATAAACAATGTACATTGAAAATTAGTTGTGAAATATAATATAATATTAAAAAATAATGTAAACTAAAAACTTAGTTGAGAAATATAATATAATATTAAAAAATAGTTAAAATCACAATAATTAATTTTTTATATTAAATCAATAATATTAATAAAAATAATAATAAAGATTTGGATAATTTAAAAAATAAAGATAAAAAAATAATTAAGAAAATAGGGTAAAAAAATAAGTAGCGAAGAAGATTTAAATCAAGAATAGGCATGTAAGTTTAGATAAATAAAAAGATTTAAAGTTAAAATTGTTGAAAATAATAGGATAGATGTGAAATGCTCTATTAGAAACAAGCCTAAGTTCTAAAATGGAAAATTCAATGACTACATTGGAGTAGTCACACGGATAACATGCTCACAATTACTATTTCTGGATAGTATGTTCACAATTACTATTTTTTTCTCACACTTAATATTTAACTTACTAAGACATGATTAGTTATTCTTCAATTTGAAAATTAACATTTAGTTAACATCTGCAAAGTGATTATTTATACAAGTGTTATTAGAAGATTCATCAATTTTAACTAGATCGACTGAAATCAATCTAAAAACTATTCATTAAAATTTATTTACAGTTAACTAATTTATAAAGAATACTCACACTTTATCATATATTTCCCCAAATTAGAACCTACAATTTTAATCATGGAATATAACTATTGCATAAGTTTTTTTAAGTTTTAATTCTTCTTACAAAAAAATTGAGTATGCATATCAATATTAACGTATCTAAACTATGATAAATTATTAAATTCTCTAAACTGATTTTATTGCAAGGATCCTACTAATCTATCCTCAATTTAATATATCTCTAGGATGAGACTTAACCCTTAGATAAACTACTCTGCATAATTGCGTATAGATGAATACTTATTAAGAGATAAACTACTCTGCATAATTGGTATTTATGGCTTAATGATTTGAATCCATGGCAGGACTCATGTTATCCGGGTGGTCAAGAAAGCGATCAATTTTTGAGCCATAAAATTGCTACATGGAGAATCAACTCCCATGTTCATTGAGTTGTTTAAGCCCCCGTCGCTTATTATAATTTCCATGTCGTAGTATAGCCTCATGCATTGAGAGGAGCACATGACCATTTCTGATTTATCATCATGGCTAATTGCAAGCACCCTTGTGGGGTCTTCGAAATTATTTCAATCATTATCGATGAATATTCAATCAATTTTAAAGTTAAAATAATTGACTTTATCTTCTTAAATAGGAAATGACAAAAGAATACCAAGATTGTTGAAGATATGATTTTTGTTCTATGTGTGTTACGAGATACCAGGAAATAACAAAAAGGATACAAAGACTATTATAGTTACGATGAAACTTTTTAAAAATTTATAGGTTTGAAAAGACATTTTTTTTTTTTTTAAATTAATAAATTATTAATTAAATTATTTGTTAGTTGAGAAAGTAACACTACAAAAACGTTTTTATTAGATTCTTTGTTAGTTGATAGTACAAGAAAGTTTTTTTTTTAGATTTTTTGGGCCAAATTTTGAAAATCTAAAAAAATTATTTTTTATAAGTTTCAATAAAACTTTGTTATAATAATTTTCTAAGTTTTTCCTTGAGGAAATTTATTGTTATAATATTTTTTAAGTTTTTCCCTCTCAATCAAATTTTGAAAATCTAAAGCCATTGTTTTCCAAAAGTTTCAATAAAAGTTTGTTATAATAATTTTCTTCCAATATAAAACTTTTTTATAATAATTTTCTTTCACCATAAAGCAATAGAAAATTATTTCTAAATAATTTTGTTGTCTTCCAATATAAAACTTTTTTATAATAATTTTCTTTCACCATAAAGCAATAGAAAATTATTTCTAAATAATTTTGTTGATCAGCATAAAATTGTTATAGTAATATTCTTTCACCATGAAGCAATATAAAATTAAATAATTTTGCGAATCAAACGAGTGGTACAAATGATTGGTAAATTACAAATTTAAAAAATAGTATTATTCAAATTTTAAAAATAATATTTTATTCTTTAAATTTTAAAATAATAACACTTTATGGATTAGATTCTTTATTGGTTAGACACTGGCAATACTTAAACAATGTCCACCTTGCTACATAGAGTGGTGTATAATGCATAGACTGATGTATAATGTCCACCATGTTGGACAACATAAAACGTTTTTAAATATTGTATAGAGTGATGTATAGCCTGTTAATCTTGTTGTTTGTATAGAGTGATGTATAGCATGTTAATCTTGTATAAAGTGATGTATAGCATGTTATATATGTTGCATATTTTAAATCCAATAATATATTTGAAATCCAATAATATAAATGCTACATAGAAGGGTGGATATTAATTGCCATAGCAATACAAAAAATTTCATCCTCCTCAATACAAAAATTTTCATCCTCTGTTGATTGTAAAAAAATTCAAAATGATTTCACATATTATTTTGTACCTAGATATCTTATGTCTTGTTCACTACCCTATACCCTAGTGATTTCACATATTAGTTTGTATCCAGGTATCTTAAGTCTTGTCCACTGCCCTATGCCCTATCTCACTATAATTGAGATCTATAATTGAAATAAGAACGTATAAAATGATTGATATTTACTCGAAAAAACTTGAATTTTCTTTAAAAAATTGTGTCTGGAAAAACTATAAGAAAAAATAGTAATCTAACTACATTCCCCAGAACGAAAACAAGCTAGCCAAACCCTTTTCATCATAATGAATCCCAAAAAGAATAATCGAGTGGCAACAATTTACTTCCCATCGTTTAACAAGAAAATATTACTCTTGAACGCTTCTAAGTTGCTTTCCTTTTTGAAAGTAAGTATGTAAAATAAGTTGCTTTCCCATCTTGACAACAGGTAAGGTATGGAAAATAGAGTACAGATTTAGTTCTACAACCAAAAGGATGCTACAACCAGAAGGAGGCTACAACCGGAAGGTGGCTACAACCACCTGTCCTTGCCCCGTCCAACCGCCCTGAAGTAGGAGTAGAATGATGGAACGACTGTCACACTATCACTGTGAGATATACCGTTGTAAACCTGTACCAATAAACGTGAACCATGCATCAACCATGCATCAACCTGTACCTCAAACTGTAATCAAGGTGTACCATAAATAAGTGCATCAACCATGCACCAATCTATACCAAACAACCTGTACCATAAACAAGTGCATTCAACCATGTACCAAGTGTGTACCAATCATGTGTCAACTACTCATCAACTATGACTCATCAATATGTACCAACATCAACTATACACCTCATGTATGTGCCAACTCATCAACTACTAGTCTCAACCATGTACCCAACATGTACCTTAACCAAAATCCCTCATCAATTTCATCATCCAAATATGATTTGTAACCCTATAATAGAACTGGTGTATATGATCACATACCTGCAAACCTTCCTTAACTTTCACAACAAGAGACTAGCATTTTCATCAAAATTTTCTTTAGTCTCACATGACTAGTTTGGGATTAGTCAACAACCCTAACTTGGAATAATCATAACTATGTACCTGTAATGAATAAAGATCTGAAAATAATACATAAAGAAGTGTCGATGACCCGTAGCCATTGATGGCCTAACAATAATCATAGGTCTTCAGCTGGTATGAAAATATGCAATAGTCGCATAGTAAGACCCACCGTAACATGAGAGTTTGTTGAAGTCGAATGTTATGGGGGTCAATGGAATCAGAAAGAAATGATGACTCTCTCTATTCCATCTGAGAATCCTCATGTAAAAGGTAATGAGAGTCAATATATTGTCGCCCTTCTGGAAACTGTGTTGTTGTCGACAGGAAGGGAGACACAACACCAAGAAGCTAAGGGATTCTTGAAATCCACTGAGTAATAGATGATATCAGGTACTAATGAGTAACATGAATGAAGTCAAGATGTTGTGGGACTCAAGACATCCCTTGGTTGGGGGTTTGAAGGATGACTGGCAGCAACCATAAAACTGAATCTAGTGTCAGGGGGAAAACTAGATATGGGGTTAAATTGTGCCAAAGGCTAACAAAGTGGGCAAACTCAGAGATCGTGGATTCATGGACTTGGGATACTCGGGGTTTGTGAATGATGTCTGTATGAAAAAAAATGTGGATTACCCAACCAAGGGAGACATGGGTTGCTTTGTCGGGTAAAATAAGGCCATCGAGGATGACAATGAAAAAGCTATGTATATGCTGGAAACAAAGGCTTTATACAATTACCAAAGAAATAAATAATAATTTGGGTTGAGTATAAAGATACAGAAACGGGTTCCCCAGTGAACAGATGACTTGGCTTGTTTAGAGCACAATTTTTTGAAAGATAACTGGTGGAGGGTGGGGGCCCCATGGGTGGGTTTCTGTATTAGGTAAATGGATGGAGGGAAATTTGCAGATGGGAAAATTGATGGTGGATGAGATGGAGGGATAATAGAACTGCGGGGGTGAAGTCAATAGAAACAAGTGTAGGACAATATGACCTGGGAGTCCATTGGGAAGGTTATCAATATGAGGAGAAGAAGTATGGGTGTGACATCCCCCAAAATAAAATATTTTGGAAATTTAAATTTCTGGAAATTTATTCCGTTTTTGGTAAATTCGAATTTGGAAAATTTTTGCCAATTATGGCAATTCCGAATTTCAAATTTGTTAATTGTAATAAAGTATTATGATTGTTGGGCAGAGGTCTGATTTGACCCAACTAACTATTTGACAATGACACTTGTTTAAAAACATAATATTTTATATTGATTACAGGAAGACAAATGGAACAGCCATGTTAAAAGTAGCTGACCATGACTCCATGAGTGGGGAACATGTTGGAACTACCCCTGGGCTGATTTTTACAAGTGGAAAATTAGTGATTTGGCCATTGGCAACCCCTGAAAATCAGGGATTTAGGAAGTTGCGAAAATTCCCAAGGAAGGGAAAAGACCTAGGCAACTTACAAATAAGCATATGTGAGGAGGTAGGATGCGGCTGAGTATGATGGGGGAAAAGAGTTTAGTTGTGATTTTCTTTTCTTTCACTTGTTGTTATGAACACTGGAAGGGTGTGAGGCAAGGGGAAAAAGGGACTGAATTTGAAGGACAATGTTGTAGAGGGTTTTTCCAAGTTCGCCCTTATGGACTCATGGTCAGGCTAGGGGGTGAATCGGGCAAGTAATCGTGGTTGCTCGATTCTACGGTTGGGAGGAACGTGGTTGTTCCCTTTGTTTTCTCTGCAAGCCTAGTTCAGATATGTACCTAAACTCTATCTGTCTGAATGATTTTTTTTTATATTGAAATTACTGCTCATGCTATCGCTATACGAAAGAGTTCTAGTAGCTGTTTTAATGATCGTGTAA
>SNQJ01S0082568.1:24912-35141 GCA_010110895.2 Picea sitchensis
GAGACCTTTAGTAACAATTCAGTTGGGGTAAACAGTCCTTTTAAACAAAAGAAAACAAGAATTTCATTCCCAAGTCCCTCACTGCATGCTTACATATAAATTGGAACTTTGATAAACAAAATGGGTTTAAACCCTCAGTTATCTGATACAGAGAATCAGTGCTCGAACAGAGGTCCTCTTAACATCAGAAAAGAAAAGCTACGAACAGATTTCGAGACCTCCCGATCTTAACAAGTTGAAGGGGCATATTTTCTAGAACCTGAGTACCTTTGCTAGGTCGAGTAGAGGCTGGAACCTACACGGTGAAAGGGGCACACCTGCATTCGGCCATCACGATGATACATTAGAAAATTTGCAGAGTAAAATCTTGATTTATAAACTCAAAAAGGAACAATGATAACCGTAGCTGACAGATTACTTAACTTAGGGCCGAAATGCCACATACTCCTGTTGCCATGCTTTGCTTCATAGTCAACCCAGACGGAGGGGAGAAGAGTCTGGAAGCTCCTAGTGGGTACCCTCGCAATAGTAAGAGCCCCACCATTAATACATAGAAAACCGAATGTCAAATATTTTTTCCATGACAAAATAAAAATAACAGTGTGAATTCAAACAAGAAATCATTTGATAAAACCCTTGATGAACAAAGCAAAGAATGCAAGGAACGACATCATACTTTTCACCAATAAAAGTAATCATGAAGAATAACCGAACTTCATCGAGGGATACTACTCCGAGTCACCCGAGTTTACAGTTGTTGTATATAGGGTAGACAAAGGATTAAACCGGAGATAGACCCACAGGACACACACAGTAAATTCTAAGTATAGTTCCTAGAAGTAGAGGGTCTACGACCCATGGTTATAGTAAGAAAACCTTTTACTGTCACTACGAAATTAAAAGGAATCGCGTAGAATCTATGGGAGCAAGGAAAATATGTAACCCACAGTAAAGTACAGGAAACAATTTTCTTCCCGGCTCCAACCAAAAACATTAAACTCTGTTCGAATCCAAAATATGATAGACCCTTAGAGAAAACTTACCAGGCATTGCCGTCGACTGCACCAAGGGTTGCTCACGGAGGCAGTAGATGTTTCCTGTGGAATTTGCTTGATACAGATCCCTTTCCTTCGAAGGCGCAAGGGAGAAATGAGATAGCCAAAAACCTAAGAGGCACGATTATTACTCTTTACAGCATGAGACGTCCAAGACCTTACTCTAGGGAAAGATGGCGTATCCAGATTGGGAATAGTAGGAGGAAGAGACATCGGGGCTATGGATTGAAGGACCCTTAATTAATTCCCTGGCAGAGTCTTAAACTCCTCCTGACAGGAACATCCGCCACCCTAAATGCAGAAGATACGAAGTAAACCAAACAGTAAAACTATGACTGTCCAATGAACTAGTCGGCTGCCAAACCATGAAATTATTGTTTCGTTACTCTGACCAGCGGAGGAGGGTTAGTTAGATTCAGTTGTGTGGAGAATGACGTGGATAGGATCATGTTCAGTTCATTATGGGAGGACAAGTTGTAACATAACGAAAGTAGAACCATCAAAGGAAAACATCTGGAAACCTTTCCGAAAACATTTATTAACCTCCTTAATAACCTTTCCTGTCACGACTTAAAGACTGATGTTGACACAGTTAGGTAGTGCATGAGATTTGAAAACCAAGACATAGTTCCATGCGCATCGTCTGTTTCTATTAAACACAAAGGGACTGAAATACCCATCCTGGAGTGTAGGTAGGGCGTGCATTATAATAAAGCCTTATAATAAAGTAAGATTTAGACTATACTTGCTTTCAAATTTTTGTGTAAGATATTAAGCCAAGGGTATTAAGCTTAAGCCAAGTGTGTTAAGCTAGCATGTTATAAGGTCATGCGAGTAAAAACAAAGTGTAAGTACCTGGCTCACGAGTGGATCAAACGGAATTGAGTAGCAAATATTGTACCACAGAAAAAAAAATATGAGAATTTTGAGGTACATTACAATGGGGTTCATTCTCGGAAGTGAAAAATACTATCGAGACTCCCTATCCTAGGGGATGAAATCAACATGAGTGTCAAGTTGTCAAGGGGAACTATGAATGGGGAAACTCATGTGGGGGAGAGTGATACCGGATGACAGTACCAAAATGTGACAGAGGTAAAGGTACTGCAGAGCCGAATGTAGGGACCTTAAAGGTAAATGTCAGAGGGTGCGACCGAGATATGCAATTATTAACAGAGTGAGTAACTACATGCCAGTGCCGTACATATACCTGAAGGGGTTGTAATATTTTTGAAAAAGTACCTGCACACATAAAACCAAATATCGTACATGAACAATATCTGATGATAAAGAATATATGACAGTTATTTGATTAAAACGGAAAGTGAGTATGCGTACCTGAACGTGGCATGAGAAAAATGCTCTTTCAGGGACAAGTGTAGATGATAACCTAAGGAATTTGAACATGTAGATGGAGGGATCAGGATCTCGTGGATGAGAACGGATTGAAAAATGGAGGATCTGGGCTCCTGTAACGGAGTATGGAAGTTGGGAAAAAGGGGATATTTATGGATGGATGATAAACTGGGAATCTAATAGAATGCTAAGGTGACGAATGTGGTGGTGACTGTCCTCGACGAGGAGACCAATGGCGATATCATATTCGTCTTGGTTGTTGGTGGTCAGGCCTAAGCATATGCCACTGGAATGGAGTAGATTATGTGAGGGGGTATAGATGGCCCAAGCATCTGAAGCAATATTCTGGGTCCAGCGGCTGGCATAGTCAGTGTAACCGATGTGGTAGGTTGATTGATGATGCATATGTAAATAACACAGGTGATAGATCAGATATGAGAAGTGGTGGTGGTAAATAAGACTAAAAACTCTACAAATGTGTGCAAATATAAACCTAAGGTATGGGGTCTATGCTTAGGTGTAAAACTTCTTTAAGTACAACCCGTTGACAGGGTCTTTGAGAGGGTAGCCTTCTGGAGAGGCCAAGATTTAGGCACCTTTAGTGAGGCAATGTTGGATGATGAAAGGGTCGTGCCATAATGATTCAAATTTCCCATGTCCCAGAGTGTCATGGGTGATATCATAGGCTAACACGAGATCACCTTCATTGAATGAGCGAAGGTTGACATGGTGGTCGAAGGTGGCTTTGTACTGTTTTTTGGCTGCCTCATTGTGTTGTAATGAAGATCAAAGGTCTTCATCAAGTGACTCTAAGGTCAACAAGCGTTGCTTCATTGGAGCAGTGTCAGATAAGAGCTCTATGAAAGTTTGTAATGTGTGGATTTCACACTCGATATGGAGGGTCTCTTAGATCCCATGGATGAGGTGGGATGGTGTAAAACCGGTGGCAGTTTTGACTACCGTGTGATAAGCCAATAACGTGAAAAAAAAAACATATGATGCCAGTTGGTCTTATGTTTGTTGACGGTACATTGTAGCATGGTTTTGAGGACTTTATTGATAGCCTCGACCTATCTATTGGAATGAGGGTAGTATGGGGAGGCAAACTCATGGGTGAAGCCTAATTTTGAGGATAGTTCTGAAAATATCTCATTCTCAAAATGTTTACCATGATAGGAAACTAATTGTTGTGGGACTCCGAACCGAGTAATGATGTGGTTGAATAAAAAATGCATTTTTGTTTCAGCGGTGTTGTTAAATGTGGGCATGTCTTTGGCCCATTTTGTAAATTAATCCACTACCATGACAATGTACTTGTGTCCATTACTAGATGGAGGATGGAAAGTCATGAAGTCTATGCCCCATTTACAGAAGGGGACGGTTGTGATCACTGGGTGTAGAAGAGATGGTGGAGCTCATGCTTTGTTTGCATAAAGTTGGCATTTGTTGCATTGCTTGAAAACATGGATGCAATCATGAAACAAAGTGGGCCAGAAGTACCCTGCTCGAAGGATTTTTTGGGTGGTGGACATACCTGAGAGGTGACCACCACAAGCGTCATTTTGGAAATCATTCAAGACTCTTTTGGCTTCATCGATGGTAAGACATCGTCGAAGTATGGTATCGACCCCACGTCGATATAGAATTTCTCCGATGAGGAGGTATCGGGGGGCCTAATGGAGAATGCGTCGATGATCATCTCAAGATAGGTGAGACCCAAAATTTTGTGTACAAAGGTAGACGAGGAGGTCATCATAGTAGGGTTTGTCGGAGGGGATGAAGAAGAGATGTTCATAGGGGAAATCCTCATTGATGGGGGAAGTTGTGGCATCCGAGGGAAAAGTCGTAATGAGTTCGGCGAGGAAAAGATATTTCTTGGTTTTGGGAGTAGATAACTCTAAATCATATTTCTGGAGGATAATGATCCATCGGGAAAAATTATCATGGATATGTCATGGAATAAGCAAGTATTTCATGGGGTTGGAATCTACTACGACCTTGGTAGTTCGAAGTAGAATGTAATGTCGCAGTTTTTGGACTGCGAGGACAACTGCTAATGCCAGTTTCTCATCATGATTATACTTCAAGGGTGGCCCTAAAATGTTTTTACTAATGTAGTAAATCACATGTTCACGCCCATCCTCCCCTAATTGGACAAGGACTCCTGCTACTGAAAAAATAGAGGCTGATAAGAAGAGGATGTAATTGCGATCATAGTCTGGGGGAATAATTAAAGGGCCATTGGGTAGGGCGGATTTTAAATCATCAAAATTTGTTTGAGCATGTTCATCCCATCGAAATGGCATATCATGTCGCAGTAGGTGGAGAAAACCATGTGCGTGAGTGGCGTAGTCTGGGACAAAGCAACGTAAAAAGTTGGCTTTGCCTTGCAAGCTCTGCAGTTGGCGTAAATTCCTAGGTTGTGGGATTTCTATGATAGATTGGACCTTGAGGGGGTCTGCAGTGATGTCATGTTGGGAGACAATGAACTCAAGGAGGAGTCCAACAGTAACTCAAAAGACTCACTTGAGGGGGTTCAAGCGGATATTATTTTGGTGACATCGTTGGAAAACAATGCGTAAGTCATCTAAATGTTGGGTTCTCTTTTTGGATAGAGCTATGAGGTCATCCAAATAAGCAAGGATGATGTGAGAAAGATCATGAAAAACATAGTATATGGCCCGTTGAAATGTAGCACCTGCATTTTTTAGTCCAAAAGGCATGATAATCAAAGGTACCCCAAGGGGTTGTAAAAGCGGTTTTGTACTGATCTGTTGGGTGGATTTGAATTTGATTATAGCCGGAGAACTCGTCCATAAAGGACAGTGCTTCATGGCCTGCACAATCATCGATGATTTGGTCTATGAAAGGGGGTGGGAATTTGTCTTTGGGACAAGCATGGTTGATGATGCAGGAGCATCGCCAGCAAAGCACAAGCGAAATACAGTTGGGCGCACTAGCGCATGTTTTGAAACATTTTGAATTTCAAAGATCAATGTATTAATGTAATATATGACAATTGTTTTTGAGTTATGAACATCTTTAATGATCGGAGGCTGAGCCATCATGTAAGATCGATGGGGAATGTATTTTTATTTAATATGGAGGATCGCAGTACAGATCTGGAGCTTGCGCTCTTATCTGTCTAACTCGATATTCATTGTAATAAATGTTAAGTAGTTGATAGCATTTAATTCTAATAAGATAGCTTAGATTAGTTGGAGGGAAAGGATTGAAGAGCACCTCTTTGTATAAAGCTTTGTAATATTTCTCAGTAGTGGTTGTTTCCCTTGTTGTTGGAAGGCCGTTGATAGAAGATAGTTGGTTAACATTGTATGTATGTATACAAGTTTCAGTTGAATGAATATAACAGAGGATATATTGTTCCAAATGTGTGTTGTTATGTGTCTATCTGAATGAATGGTAGACTTCTATTTATTTTCAATTCCCTGCTATTTTCCTGTTCTTGTATCCATGAATACATTTTCATTGTTGAATGTATGAGTCACTGTGAAGAGTGAACAAGTTCCGATTGGTTCTCTTTATTGAGCGAGTGCAAGGTGTTCATAGTGTCCGCAAGGAGTGTGTGACCGAGTATGTTTCGACTTGAAAGCTCAGGAGATACAGCGAGAACTTGTAAGTGTGAAAGGAGTGCATAACCGTCCACAAGGAGTGCACGACAGAGTTTTCAGACTCGAAATCTCAGTAGGAGTAGTGTGATCTCAGTCACAAGAGATAGAAGTGGGTGGAGAACAACTGCAAGGAGTGAAAATTCATCCACAGAGGAGTCGATTGTGGAAGAAGATATATTGCAAGGTGTGAACAGATCGAGATTTTGACTAAGTGTTGAATGAAGTGTCAAGAGGAAGTCAAGTAAGTTAAGCTCGTGAGGGAGAGCGACGAAAATCTCAAAAGAGAGAAATCCCTAAATTCTTCACTAAAGTCAGTGGGAAATATCCATCCCAAGAGGAGACGAATGATTCCAGACCATCAGATCTGGGAGAAATACGAGGAGGATAATCGTGAAGTGTTTTGGTATTTCAGGGTTTGGCAAGTTTGAAGACTTGACGAAAACAGAGTCATGAAATACGAAGTCGCGATTCAATATCAGTTGTTGATCGAGAGAGAGGCACGTGGCAACAAATTAAAGAGTTCGGGAATCAAAAGTTTGGAGTTTCGTGGGTAGAAGGCCTAGAGTTTCGCAAGGTCGTGAAACTCAAACCATAGTGGGGCTAGCGGAAATAAGGAGATGCATGGTGGAAATTCGAAAACTCAGAGATGAGCGCTTCAAGAAAAGATGAGGGAAGGAGTCGGGATATCCCCGAAGTCTGAATCGCGAAGGAATAGACCCATGGTCATAGCCGTGGTCACTTGAGGAAGAGACCTGTGTGTGTGGGTAGAGTTGTTTCGGGTGCCTGGAGGAACCCAAGGAGTCTCTCCGACTTAGTGTTGTGAATGATCCAAGACCGGGAGGTCAAGCAACCCTTTGGAGGGAAGGGGGTTTGCACCATTTGATATCGTGAAAGTCTGTGCAGACGTGAATAGTTCCTTATTTTTTGTTAACGGGGATGGGGTTGGATACCCACAAAGTGTACGCGATGGGGTAAATGAAACCAACAGTGCGTAACTTGTCAATTTTGGCTTTGATATTCACATCTTTGGATGGGTGGAGGGGGCATTTCTTTTGATGAATGGGGGTGATATCCAACCAGGTGTCGATTCAATGTTCGACTATAGAAGGATCGAGGCCAGGCATCTCCATATATGACCAGGAAAAAATATCCCAGTATTCCTAAAAGAGGGATTTGTAAGCAATCATCTCGTCAGGGGAGCATGCGATGCCAATGGTGATCTCTTCTATAATGCTTGGTTTAATGGAAATGTCAATTTTGACTATGGGGGAGATGTTGGTTGTTGAGGAAAAGATATGAAAAAATATTACTCAAGAATTTTCAAATCTTACCTGGCTAAGGAAAGATAGACAGGAATATCACCCTATGTTTATAGCCTCAAAAATTGTTTCCTAATCCACAAATATTAGTTACAAGGGCTTAGGCTGATTTAAAAAAAATAGAAGATTGTTGTAAAATTCAACATTTTTATATAATTTTCTGAATATAACAGATGCAAAAGTAAATGTGGAGACAAAATAAAAAATACCAAGTCACATATTAACACAGCTGATACAGAATAGAAATCGATTATTTCATTCCAAGAAATCAAAAGAATTGTTCTCTTTACAAAAATCCCAGAGGGAATTTGGACCAAAGTCAAACTTAGATGTCCCCGATGAAAACCATACAAAAGGACTTCTGACAGAAAGTAAAAAACTGAACTTTAAAAGTTGGATCAACTTGCCACAGATTGTTTCCCACTCGACTCTGCACAATATCCTTTATCATTCATGAAATTTAATTCATAAACAAGAAAGTCTACACAGAGTACCAAAGATAGATCAACACCTCTGAAAACAAGTTTCTGAATGATGTAATTCAGATCTGAATTTTGTTGTCTACAATAGGACCCTGTTGTCATAAAAGAGAATTAGGCTTTTAATGAATTCAAGAATGAATGAAAATTGAACTATCTCAATTCAACTCAAGAGAAAACGTTAGTATGCTTTCTCCTTCTATTCTCTTTTTTTTGTTCTTCCTCTTCATTTTTCTTTTATGCATCCCAAATTAGTTGAGGTAGTTCAACTACTTCTTTTAGTTAAGTTAGCTAAAAATCAATTAACCTTTAGTTTAGAGGAAGAATTAATATAATAATAATAAGGGTATTTAATAAATAATAAGTAGTAGGTGGGACCCCTTGTGACTACCTTTAGTTTCTTAACAAAAATAAACATAACTAGTCAATCAATCAAACACATCCCTCCTTGTGGCTCCCATCATCATTATCATAATTTGAAAATTAAATATCAATGATATTTTAAATCATATTCAAACATATAATATCCAAAATATCCAAAAATAGTATGTTGTCCAAAAACTTCAACAGTCAATAACAAAATATACTCAAAAACCATATTTGTCACTTTGGGAGGAAATTTTCCCTTTGTTGTTGTTGTCTCCCTTTGACCTTCCTGAATTAGCCTTAGGTTGTGTGGAGAGTTTAGGCTTGATCTCACTGATGACATGAGAACAATCATCTCTCAAGTGCATGCGAAATGAAATGGATTTGGTTGAATCACTTGAGGGAGAGGAGGGGGCAACACCAACTTTTCCTTTATCATGTGTGTGGTGGGATTTGGTTTTGAGTCGTTTGCTTGCGTGGGAAGAGTGTACAGGTGAGTGTGCAGGGTCAATTTGGACATTTGGGTTAACCGGTGGAGGAGGAGCAGGTAAAGACAAATTTGACCAACCACGATGTTGGGAGACTACTAGGTGAACAATCTCCTGCCATCTGTCATTCTCAAGGACTTCAGGTTGCAATGAAACATCAAGGGGGGACAGGGATACCAGGGACATGTTGGGGTTTGAAGGTAGGCCTTTCTAGCCTATTCTGGACTACCCCTTGTCCAATCCAATTGAAAAATCTAGCTTGGAAGAGTTGGTTTAACTCTTGTGGATCTACATCAAAATGTATCGAGAATCTTTGCCTTCTAGGCCCTCTGTTCCAATTCTCTCTTCCCCTGATATTTTGGCCATGGATTCCTCTGTTGAAGAAGCTCGTCATGTATGTAGTGTTTATTAGCAACTAGCTTCTTAAACAAACCATACATGACATCTCTTTAATATGAAACAAATTTTGTCTTGGCAATCACATCAGACCCGTGCAATCCAATCCATAAAATTCTTTTAATACTTGTCAATGAGTAGGGGGTGAATAAGGGTTTTGGGATATCTGAGGGGGTTGTATTGAGTGGAAAAATGATAAAATGAAAGGGATTAAGAATATGATTACTACTCAACAAATAATTAAACAATCAACTGTGTTAAAATAACAAAATCATATCAATTGTGACCCATCTATGTGTCATCTTTTAATTGGTGTAATACAGAGTTTCCATTTAATTTTAATTTAATTTTAAGAACAGGGCATGCAAAGTGAATCTGGGATTGTGAGGGGATTCGTAATGAGTGAAAAGGTGAGAAAATGATAGGGAATTTAATGCATATTGTTCATAAAACAAATTAAATAATCAATAATCATAACTCTGTATTAAAATCAATCCAAAAAGCACCAACATTCATTGTTTCTCAATTATATACCAAACTGCTTGTTGTTCCAATAATTAAATTTCCCATAATTCCTTAATTCATAACATTTTGTGCAATCATAACTTAAAAAAAACATTTTCATTCAATAGTCTTGTTTAATAAAACGTTGATCCCTTCTTTCTTTCTTTCTTTTTTATTTAAAAAATAAATAAATAAAATGCACAGTAGTATGCTCGACATCTATCCTTGATAATCCATAATGCACCATGATAATAATCAACATCCATTGTTTAACAAACAATAATCGGGCCCAATCAAAATATACACAGGTCTCTTTTCAAACATGAACAAACTTCAAAATATGTCTGATTATTGTTACACATCAAAATTACTCACTTCGATAGTGCCACAAGTGTCGTCATTACAAGTGTTGTAAGTGTTGCATCTTGTCTGCAAGTGTCACATCTTGACCATAAGTGTCACAAGTGTCGCAATTTTCACAAACTTCATACTGCCATATTTCCTATGTTGTGCCTCTAACGACATCACAAGGACACTTAAGACACCTCAAAGACTAGTTTTGAAGAAGAGAAATTAGTTGACAAGGAGTACAAGCCTTTTGCCACTGGAAAAACCACTCAAAAATGGATTTTGA
>SNQJ01S0082568.1:35151-64317 GCA_010110895.2 Picea sitchensis
CAAGCATGTAGATAGGTGGATTTTTTCCGCGTGGGGGAACCAATAACAACAAGAAATAAAATATTGTGTCCTAAAATACTTATCATCCTTCCTCTTGATTTAGCACTAGGCCTTACAATAGCACTCAATAGTGGGGTCTGAAGTCACTGGAAGAGGAACTAGTGAAGGTTGAAGCAATAATTTATTATGAGGGGTAGAGGGTGCATATCCCGAAAGAGCTAGCGATATTTCCCAATAGCCACACAAAATCTGATCAAGGTGCGATTGTAGCCCACAACTGCCACCTGTGTAGATATCCTAAGTTAGGCCACTAAGTACCTTGGTCAAAGTGCAACATTTAGATTTTTGGCCTCATAAATGGGTCACAGGATGGATACCCTCACAAGAGTTTGGTGACTCAAGGAGGGATGTGAAGAACAACCATACCTCGACCGTGAACCATTCACGGGTATGTCCCTGCCTTATGGTATATGAACACTTGACTTGGAGGATTTGAAGGATCCCTATTCTCAAATTCTATTGTTTCAAAATGTGAGAAGCTGATAACGGGGGGTTATTTGGATGCCTACCCCCGAGATCCTAGCTAGACTAAAAAAATTTTTTGGCACCTCCTGTGGAGGAAAATTTAGTGTGTTTTTAGAAAAAAATTAGATGTGGTGGGATGAGAGATTGGGGTCATGGACCAATCTTGTTTGAATTAAATTGGTGTGGATAATTGCCAAAGAAGTAGTCAGATCTTTCGTAATTCTTTTGAATTACTTGTGGGTACTTAAAAAGAAAGCTTACTTGACCTCCACAATTCTAATAGAAATTATGTGTGTGAGGAGTGGCTTTGTGTGCAAGAAAGTGAAAAGTGCAGAATATTTTTAATAAGTTAAGTGTAATATTGAAGCATGTGGACTTCCTATGGTCCTTACAAATATTCTTACCTAGCTTACTATGTTTCTTTGGTAAAACCTTGTGGAATATTTAAATCCATAAAGAACTAGCAATGTGGACATATGGGTCCTTACTTGATCCTTTAAACTCCCGAGAATGTTGTCTATACTAAGAAATCTTTTGAAAACTATCCTAGGATTGTAGACATGTTGGCATGTATGGTCCCGTTACTTGATCTTTTAAACTTTCCTAGAGTGTTGTCTAAACTAATAAATCTTTTAGAAACTATCCTAAGATTGCAAATGCATGGGAATATTTGGGCCCTTACAAAGTTTTAAGATGATTTCAAAAACTAAGAGGTAACCTAGGGGGGCTTTGTCCTCTCCTAATGATTTTTAAGGGAGATGAAATTTCCTTTCAACCACCTTTTATGATTCCTGAGATCACACTATGGTGCGGGGGAAGAGCATAATTGAGGGTTGAAATTGATTTCTAGTCCCAAATTAATTGATGGTGTTTGAAAAAATGATAACTTCAACTCAAAACTTTAAATGCCAAATGAGACATCCACGTGGAAACAAAGAAAAGATAAGAATAGTGATTATTTTTACCCCTATGTGCTTATGTTATCTAACCTTCCTTGTGAGAAAGGACTCTAAGTGAAGTGTTATTGCTTTAAAAGTGCAGGAAATGAAAATCTGAAGGCAATGGGCCCTCAAACCATTCATAAAAACCATTACAATTTGAGAAAATTGAACTTATGAGTGGGGTATAGTTCTGATAGGCGTGCAGAGGGTGTAGAATGTGAAGAGTAATGAAGGTTTTCATGCACACAGTGCACGTTTGTGTGCCTCGAAAGTCATGCAATTCCTGTCACGCGTCGGGAAAGAAATTTCCAAGTGAAATTATTTTTCCTTGGCTGTGAATTCTGGATTTGGAAGGATGGATTAGGCTGGTTTTTGTACCTGCATATCCAAACAATTAAATAGAAGTTCTCTCAAGACTTAAATAGGGAGGAATTTGATACGGATCCCCAGTATGGTTTCCAATCTGTTGTGTTGGTTTTGTAAGAATATGCATGTAAGATTCCACGCTCCTCAGAAATGCATGTAATTTGCCACATTTCTCAGAAGAGACAACATCGAATGCATCCTCTGCAGTGGCAGACATTGACTGTAGTGTTAAGGAGTCATCCATTGTAGTCTGCAATCTCAGTTCGAATCAAATGTTAGATATCAAATGATGCTTATAATATTTCCCAACTATCGAAGAAAAATGTAATAAAATAATATATAAACATTATTAGTCCCAATAATTACATCGTTAGCCCGACAATAATGCCTTAAACTCCATAACCAATGGAAACCGAGAAAAATAATTTTTTTCTTTTCAATTAGTTTGGAAAATCTAAATTATAGGAAAGAACTTTGGTTAAAATGAAGATATTGGAAAGTCAACCGGAAACTAATACAAGTCAAACTATCGACTTATCGCTATAGTCCCTGCACTGCCCTCGGCATGGACTAATAAGTGCTAGTGCACTAGTGATGTCCCTATCGAAAAAATATTTGGTGCATAGATTTGAATTCATGCATGTCATCATCTTGAATATGATTATACATCAATACCAAAATTTCATTAGCCTATGTTGCTAAAACAAGTGTTGCTTCTCCTACATATAAAATATTCTATTTTCTTCAAAAAGTTTAAGTCAATTAAAATAAAACAACTACTATAACTATAAATGTTGTTACAAGATCGTTCAAAAACAAAGGTGTTTGATATTATAAGTTTGATATTCTCTCGCTATTACAACTTTGATATATGGTACATCTCATCGATGGTCATTTCATGCATTCATAATAGAACCAACAAATAATGGCATCCTTTTGTTATAATATAAGGCAACAAAAATTCTCTTAAATAAATCGTCAATCGATTATTATTTATTCTATAAAATAAATCGTCAATAAAATTCAAAGGAGATGTATTACATAAAAAAATATGTCTACATAGGTTTGAGCTTAACATTCACTTTTCAATTAGAATGTTGTATGTTAAATTATTTTTTTAAATTATAATAATTATGTAAAAGAAAGATACAATTAATGAATTTTAAGTGCCAACAACTTAAAAATTCATGAGAGTGTAAGTCTTTCTTATACGTGCCATGGAAGCCAAGATCATCACACATAATTAATAAACTTAATAGTTACAAAGTTTAACATATTATTATATAGTGGATATTTTATGTTCCTAAATCAAAATAAAAGCTCAAGTAATCATCCACATATCAGATTGTTATTATGTTTTTAATGATTTGACACGATTAGATAACGACTCAATAAATTTATAATGTAACTTTATCCATAACCATATGATTAACGACCATACAATTATTTCCTCCTATTCTAAAATAGGGTATTTGACTATGTTGTCATTATTTTGGTTTTATACAATATTCATTTAACTTTAATTGTGTTTTATTTTATTAATATTCATCGTGACATAGTCTATTTTGTGTGGATTTTGTAATAATTAATTTTTTCTACACTGTAATTGTTATTTTTTTCATATTATGTATGGAATTTGTGTGTGTGTGTGTGTGTGTGTGATAATACAACCTGATTGGGCCTAATGGTTAAGAACATGTGTTTTCGTTGTGTGGTGGGGGACCCTTGTCCTACAAACAAAGGGGTCACCTACACCAATTTGGTTCTTGGCTTGGCTGTGACCTTAAAAACATATTATTATTATTATTATTATTATTATATATGCGTGAACATTCATTTCTCTATTTCTCACATAAGTTACAACATAATCACTGATGAACTGAGATATATGGAAGGAAAAGGAAAAACTATATATTATTGGAATTACTATTAAACAAAAAATATAATAACAAAGAAAGAGATAAATGATTGGTCTGTGACAAATTTTGAGACGATGATAACCAGAGTGATAATTGAATTTACAAACAGTTGGGACCAAACATTTAATGTATACTGTTACCATGTCCAATAATTTTCAATCAAAACACATAATTACTATGTCCATGAATTTACAATCAAAACAGTTGCAATGTAATTAGTGTTTTAAAAAAGGCCAAAACTCAGTTCATCTGGAAAATTTAAGTAATCCACTTCACATTGTATACACATCTATGTCATTGTCAATGGAATGGTTAAGCTCTAAATTTTCATTCACTATGCGTGCATCCAAATCCACATGCCTCATGGTACCTGAGATTGAATCAGTGATCCAAATTATTGTTAAAGAGATTGCAACCTGTGGGAGATGTCAAAATATACACAAATACAGAATTGATGCAACACACCACAACACATTGATGTGTTTTGTATATTAATATGAAGCGTATAGTTACAAATATGGTTACAAATGCGTTACGGAGGTTTACTAACTCCTGTAATGGTAAACACGTTAATTGACTACGGATGTAATTAATTCATTTTCCTTAACACTCCCCCTTAATTACATCCGGTAAAAACTATCACTATCTTCATCTTCCCTTCCTTAATCATAACTTAACACTTCCCCTAAAGCATAACTTGGTCCTAACCATCTCTGATATTACCACATCTCACATTCCCTAACTTCTCAACATCAAGCTAGCATACCAGTACACCTAACACCCTCGTAGCTACCCAAGTGGTTGATTGCACAACTTGATGTGTCATCCCTCCCATGGCCAATGCATCAAGTTGCTCGAAACCAGGGATACACTCTACATGATCACACACTGACCTATGTAGGACTAAATCAATCAAGTCTTACTAAACATTTGGAGAATACAACTTTCCTATGGCAAGGCTTACAACTTCTTACAACTTGGACCAAAAAACTATCGAATTTTCGGGTAAAACCGAACATGCACCCCCTTATTACAACATTTCATATATCAGGGTATTCATCTTATTTTCTGATTCTTGTATTTTTTGGTGACTCAAAAAGCCAAAATTTAACCAAAATTTTGTTGCATTCAATCTTCACTCCTTCTTCTTTGATGAACAACTTCTTGGATTCTCATAGCTTCATGGTCAATMTCTACGTATCTTTCGTATTCGCTCCACTTCAATTGGTTCAGTTCTTGCTTMTSTTCTTGCAATGATCTCCCTTTATCGCTCCAGTTTCACAGTAGCTTTGTTTTCTTCATGATTTTTCTGATTCAACCTCTTTGATATAACATTCAATCTTCAAGACCATATTCCACTTTCGCACGGGTYGACTTCCTCATCCATTGTACCATTTTCTTGGATTTTTCTTCTTAAATTTATCTTTGTCTTGGATTTCCATATTCACTTGTCATTTGTTAGAGTAGTTAATTCTAAAAAAATAACTACATCTGTATTGAGTTAGCTAAKCTTAATACCTTTGTACATTTCAAATTCCAAGACATGAAAAACTTAAATATTAAAAAACAGTTTCACGAGTACATTCCATAAACCCTCCATTAACAATTTCTCATTTTTTTTAAATGGAATATGAGTTGTTGTTATTGGGAATGTAACAAAAAAATCAATTTGTCTCATCTCTCTGCTTCCACTTGTTCCACCATGATGGTATATCCCCCCCCCCTAAAAAATTACTAAATCAATAGTTTCACATACAAATTAGACTATACCAACTGGGCTTGATAAAGCCGCACACACCATTGCAGCTTTAAATCTGATGTATACCCAAGGATATCCTTCACATAGTAGCACCCTTAATAGTGAGGTCACAATCCAGTCCAAATAAAATTACATCTTCAACCTTAAGATACTACATAACTTGAAATCATATTCAAGTTACAAATTAATTAAGTTCATTGAACTTTTGTTCCTTGGAATGTACCAAAATACAAGACTTTATTTTCTTGAGGAAATAACCAATCTACAAGACTAGTGCGATTATGTCTCTTTTGTGCTACAGGGAAGTATTTTAATAGTTTTATTGAACTCTACAAGTTCTCAACCCTAATTGGATAGGGTCACAATTAATTCTGAATAGAAAAACTCTTTTTTATTGAAATATTTTAATAATGAAGTTCATATATAACCTTCATTTCTTTTTCATGTCTCTTTCACTGTGGAGATATGAAAAACACCATTGAACTCTCGAAATCTCTGTCATCAATTACTGATTTGAAATAAAGCTCAATATTGTGTTGATCTTGGCCAAATTCACGCCTTTTAACATTCAATTTGTCAACCCTTCAGCAATATCCTTTGCAAAGAATCCACGTTAAACATCTTCTTTTATGTGGATCATACATGCAACTTCTTCCAGCATGAGACCCTTACTACTCTTCCTCTTCTATGCAGTGGCAGTTGTAATAGCGATTCCTATGATCTCAACGGGAGCGACTTCCATATCCTAGGGTCCATGGGCCCTCCAATGATGGAGTGAGGCCCATAACCGCTCTGATACCATGTCAAAATATATGCAGAGACATAATCGATGCAACACACAACAACACGTTGTTGTGTTCTATATATGAATATGAAATGTGTAGTTACAAATATGGTTACAAATTTGTTATGGAGGTTTACCAACTTCTACAATGGTAAACACACTAATTAAATATGAATGTAATTAATTCATTTTCCTTAACAAGAGAGGGAGAAGGAAATGATGGAACTTCATTCATGGATGGTATATGAGAAAGTGTATATATTGATATGGGTTCTGATTGTATGCACAACCATCTATTCGAGTTATATAGAGTTATAGAGATAGTGTGGTTGGGGTATATAAAGAAGAGGAAACTCCTAAAATATATTAGGAGATAACATACACAAAGATGGAAAAAAAAGGTTAGGCGAGAAAGGAGACATCAAACTAGAATGAATAGTCAGAGATAACAAAGATTGCACAATGGAATGTTGATAGCTGTAAATTTTGTTACAAATCTAGTTACAATATTGTTTAAAAACAAATGTGTGGCTTCATTTCAATTCACATCCAATATATGGCATCACATATATTTATTCCACTGACATGAATTTGTAGTCAGAGGAAAACTAGTGGATGGTCAACTATGAATTGAGCGTTATATTCCTAGCCTTCCACGGGAACTAATAAAACAATGTTCTATTAGAAATCAAAGTGGATGATTTTAGGATGAAGTGTGGGAGGATCTGTGGGTTTTTTTGACCCCCTAAATCCCCCATCCTGTGGCTTCAATAGCTTGTACTCTTTCCCATCCCCGACATAATATGTTATGTTCTTCTCGCACCCTAGATTTCTAGCTAATATCTGGTCTCTAGTTTCTTTGTAACCGACAATGATGTTTCCCCCAATGTTTGACTCGATGGTGGTTTTAATGGAGACAAAGTTGATCGAATTCAATGTTTCTCGTGGATATTTAGAAGATATATTCATGTTGAATCTTGAATTCATTGATTTCCAGCAGAGAAGGTGTACAGACTAGATGGAACCCCCCCTCCGTCGATCAAGATAGTTGGCGGATCAAATGGAAATTCATTTTTTGGAAATCCTTTGTCCACATGGATCTATGTGTGGTGCCTATTCTGAGGCCTCTCCCCCCAAGCTCTGCACATGGTGACCTTAACTATCCCTTCATTAGAAATCTGGTTCCCCCTTTGGCTCATGGTCTCCCTCTCTCCCACGTCATTCCTCCTTATTCTCACTCTCCCTCTCTGCATTCCCTTCACTCTCCCCTTGTGCATTATTATACCTCCCCACCTCCTGTCTCATTGGTTCCCTCAATAGTGGTAGAGTCTGGTAAGGAAGTAGTGTGAGAGTCGAAGGCTCCCAAAAATTCAAAGAACTGCATCATACCTCAGAAATAGAGGGTTTCCATGGTCATCGATAAGTACATAATTCTGGAAGAAGTCTCTAAAATAATGGGGAATACTTTCTTTGGTCGCTTTAGTGGGAAGTTATTTCTTCCTCCCACTCTCAAATGATGGGTTTCAATCAATTGGAAACTAATACTAGGATACTCTCTGGTTTTCTTTGTTATGATTCAAGCTTGGTTGTTTTTCAATGTCCTCCCTGAGGAATATTTCGAGCATATCATGGAGAAATATTGGTTTTTGGGTGCTTTTAGGTTGATTTTGCAGAGGTGGTACTTTGAATTCGATCCCGCTAGATCTATGGTAGCATTCCAGAAGGTATGGGCCATTCTTCCAGGCCTCCCTTTTTATTTCTAGACCTCTGCCTCCCTTAAATCCATTGGAGACAAGATTGGGAATTTTTGTGAGTTAGATCCCTCCTCGGAAGAGAGACCAAATCGACTATGGGTGTGGATATTCATGGAAGTTGATTTTCATGAAGGGTTGTTAGGAAAATTGGTTTTGGTCATTGGGAACGAGAAGTGAACGCAGAAGATAGAATACTGGAAGTTTCCTTTCCATTGTTTTTCTTGCCACAGTGTTGGGAATCTTTAGACTCGATGTGGGAATCCCTTCCCCATGCAGAATAGGGTTAAGACAATATGAGTAAAAAAATCTTCTTGAGGTACTGAAGCAGTAGCTCCCGCCATTCCCACCATCGGTCCAAATGTTGTTAAGGTGGCAGTTGAATTCTACAATTCCAACACTAAAGAAAAAGCAACAAATAAAGAAGATATTTCTGGTAATATTTCCTCATTTGGTTTGGTCCCTTTACTTTCCCATTATTCTTCAAATGATAAGAAATCCCCTCTCCCCCTACCCCTCTTCCTTCATTTGGTCTTCGTTATGCTCTTCATGTGGGCCTCGGGGAGGCTTCCCCTAGAACTTTGGCTTCTCTTCCCTCTTCACCCCCTCCTACCTCTCACTTAATCCCCCTAGCTCCCCCTCCCCCTTTGGTTTAGGCTATTCCTATCTCCCTCCATGTGTCCCCTTCAGGAGCCTCCCTTGCATGTCCCCAACCATGTGCATTGTCTCGTTCCTGCAATGGGTAAACTGCTAAAGTGACCCTTTCCCCCTCTCCTCCTACACATGCCAAGTCTTATTTATCCTTGGGGTATTGTTGATCTACATTTTTTGATCAATGTTAGTACATACATATCCATCCTTGGTATTTTTCTCTTGTCTTTCTTTGCTCCTTGTATTTTCTTTACTTAGTCATTTTCCTCTTTCAAATGTGTGTTGTGGATCACACCACCATAAAATTCTCAAGTCCGCAAACCCGCAATCCTATGTAACTTTACTTAGTCAATTTTTTTTTTTTTCATCCCAACACTTAAGTCATTTTTATACATTGTGGTAGACCAACCCATTCATGTCCAGAAAATCCCCATGTCTCATGTCCCACAATCATGCAACACTCAGAATGACCCTTCTATCTCTGCATCATCCAAATCACACCCTTTACCTTTTTCATACTTGTCATTTCTTTGAATGTGGATGTGGTACACCCATCTTTTCCACTTACCTTTTTCCCTCATCCTCATGTCCTGCAACCCGCAATATTGCATTCTACAAAACTACCCTTTCACTTTTGTGACCCGCATAACATCCTCTTCTTATATTTAATTTATTTTCTCATTGTGGATCTGGGAGTCATCCCCTTTCACCTTTTTCATTTCCCATGTCTTGTGCCCACGTTAGAAAATCCTGCATTCACCATATTGCACTCTCCATTCCCATTTTCATACTTCCATACTTAACCATTTTCCATATTCCACAACATCACATCACCATTTCTTGATCTCATTTATTTCCCTTCACCACGTCAACTGACACTTGTGTGAACATAATATTATTATTAAAGTGTCGAAGATTTTGTAAAGCTTTGTAATAAATTATAAATACAACCATGCAAGTCGACAACTTTAAAATAAGAGCTATGGTGGCTAATAATCAAGGAAATATGTGGTAAATTAAATAAAGGATTAATATTCCATGTTGTAAAAGGTTATATCAACAATAGCGCCACCTATTGGTAAGAATAGAAAGCAGTGTAAATTATTTCAAGTAGGAGAAAGGATTTGTATTATGGAGATATACTAAATATTGTCAGATGTGAATACCGTGAGTTCCAGTGGTCGCATGGTTAGAAGTGGTACAAGGCCCTCCTTCCCTCCGAGAAGGAAACAAACCAGGTTCGGAGCTCATGCATAGCTTTGGTTGGTTGTGTTCCTGAGATGACAGATTTCAAAGAGTTAGTTCTTTGGTGTGCAGACACATTTGATACAGAAAGAAGAGAAATCCAAGTTCAGGGAAAGCAACCCATTTCTTTGGCTCTTTCAATATTCTTAAGAATTATATGACTCCCAAAACTCACCATTCGGTTCAAAAATGAGGAAGCCAACAAATTTCTTAAGGAACACAGAGGAGGAAAAGAGTTCCTTGAGAAATATCTAGCTGACCCAAGATATAATACCAATGTCGTGAAGATTCAGGTAAGTTCCTTAAAATACCCCTACAAAGAATTTTTTTGGTTGTTTTCCTGTATAATTGTACTAGAGTCTACGACCCCTGTGCCAAAAAATATGATTTATATTCTTCACTTTGTTTTGCATGAGGATGGCCTGGTTGATTGGGGCCAGATTATTTCAAATGAAATTTAATTTCAATTGGGTAGTTTCAAAAGAACCTGAAAATTCTACATGACATCTTATTTGATATTTTCCATATCCTACTACCACATCTTCGAAGACTTTCTAAGGGAAAGGAATTTAAAATTCAAGGTGGAACCAATCTCTGTATGCCATCCAACCTTATGGAGACACAACACTCAATATAATTTCTACCTAGTCCACACCAGTTTTATTTTTGAATCTAAAAAATTAATATTTGGTCTTAACACATCGAGACTGTTACTTGATGTTTCCTCTTTTCTCTCAAAGAAAGGAATTTTTTAGACTACATAGGATTTTAGTGTTATAAGGTTATTCGATTTCCAAGAGAAACCTTTTTTGCTCCCTTTCTATGTATCTGGCATACACTTTGTTATACAAGTATGCAGATAGTACAAGTATTGGGCACATTTATTTAATGAAAAAATAAAAAAGAAGTTCATCCCATTTCCCTAGAGAGTTGGAGAAGTTGTAAAGCATATCTCTCCTTTGGATGAATTGGCAAGATAATTTGACCAACTTGGCCTGAAAAAATATAATCACATCGAGCGCTTAGAACCTAATGATATATTTATTGCACACATGTACCTAGTGGGATATTCTTCTCATTTCACTAATTCTGAACAATTTAAGGAAGGAGAAGAGGACAATCAAAATCTCCCCAACACCTCAGTCGATGAAGCCCTAAATGATATCAAAGAGTTAGCTAGCATTGATGAGTGTTATAGACAAAAGGGAAGAGAAGTAACAAACAAAAACCTCAATTCTCCTAGTGTTTCAAAGAGAATTACCCTAGCTAAAACAAAACCAAGGATTAGCGGTCCAGAACAAGGAAAACATCTCCCGAAAACTCAGATGTCAACCGTGACAAAGACCCTGTGAAGAAAAATCTTGAAAAATACCATGTTGTGCATACCTCTACTAAAAGAAAGAGAGATACCCAGAAAACAGGACTGTAAATACCTGGAATTGAATAAATTCCCCAGGTAATGGATGTAGATGAAATCATCGAAGAACCAAGATGTTAGAAAAAAGACTACTGGAAACCCAAGAAATGATCAAAGCTCTGGTTACCCAAGAACCAAAATTATTTGAAGAAGAATTTGTGACATGAAAAACAAGAAAGTGTCCAAAAAGTGGAAATCGGGAATTCATTTCCATGGGATTGTGGCTTCAAAAATTCTATAGTTTCATGAGGCAATCAGAGAAGCATTAAAATAATTCATATATAATATTGAAAAATAAAATTTAATTCTAAAAGAAAAAATAAAGGAATTAGAAACAACTTTGATTCTGAAACCATTGTTTGTTGAGCCACAATTCAATTCAACTGCAATTCAACCAACACTTACCCTAGAGGACATCCTAGAAAGAAGCAGTAAGTTGAAAGGTTCATCCAGTTTTCGTTGGTGGTGAGAAAGTATGTTGGATATGGAATTCAAAAAAGAATAGGCTTAATACATGAAATATGGGAGCTAGCACAAAGCTCAACTAGTTTGTCAACAAGGATTATTCATTTAAGAGAGTATGTCCAAAAGGTTCTAGAGAACGACGAAGGTTTTTACAAGGAGGTTGTGGGAACATTTGTGGAAAAAGTTTCAAGTTTAAGTGACACCCACAGAACATAACAAAACCTTCCCTCTAGTATATGAATGAAGAAAATCAATGCATGTTGGTTGAAGAGAATTAAAATTTTAAGAGAAATGTTGACTGAGTTGGACTTTGTGAAAATCAAAAGAGGTGACTTTTTTCTAAAACTCGTTGATCTTATAAAATAACTTGACGACCCAAATTTATTAATGGATACAATACTTGCGTCTAAAGAGAAACTATTAGATCAACTTAAAGCATTAAAAGTTGCATGAACGAGTGAGTTTACTAACTCAATAGAATTATTTGAAGATAAAGTTGAAATTTCATTGGCTCAATACATTAACAAGAATGACGGTATCAAGGACATGTTGCACCAACTAGGTATTGACTTCAAACAAATGGAGAATGAACTCTTTGAGACAAAAACCAAGCATGAAATAATGGTTTCTCTAATGAGGGAGTACATTGAATAATGGTTAATAAAATCTTTGGTTAAGATCACTTAGACAGATCAAATTGAAGTGGTTACAACATGTATGCCACTTCCAGCACAGTAGTAGCCACCTAAAAAATACATCTCAGCAAGAAAGTAAAGGGTTGGAATATTTCCATCACAGTAATTCAATTAGCAACATGATTCTTTCCCTTGTCATATTTCTTCTTTAGTCATTTGTCACTTCGGATTTTATGTTCCTAGTAACCTATGAAACCTGAGGCTGACCCTTGATTGTTTATCTTTTGTCCTCCAGGTCTCTCTTTCATTTCATGGTCCACAGGAGCCCCATCCCAATCCTCTTTGAAGGACAACACACAATATTTTTTATTTGTAAACCAAGATAATATGCTTTATTTATTTAAAGACATCTATTATATTTTTGAGGTTCCCAAAGAACTAGTTTTGGACATAACATTATTGATCTCTCAAGAATTTGAATTTAAGCATGAGATTTCAGATGTGTGTCTATGAGAATATTTATTGTGTTTGATGAAATGATCATTTAGAGTTCTTTGTTATATGCGGTCCATATTTTCCTTTCCATTTTGTTGAATATTGTGTTCTAATGTGATGAATGTTGTGATGGAAATGTCATCCTATTTTATTGCATACTCTTTTGGTTTATAATCTTGTAACATATTGTAAGTTTTTGGTTTATACAAGATACATGATACTTTCTCAAGTATTCTTTTCATGTGAATGTTTATTTCAAGAATAAGCATGTCCATTTCTCGAGCATTTTATTTGTTCTTGTATGTTATTTGAAATATAGTACCACCTCTTTAAAAACACAAGGGGCTTTTTCCTCGTGAGGTTGACTTCGATATCATAATATAATCTTTTAGATAAACATGGATGATGTTATATCTATATTAAAACCTTGAGATGATTCTTCTTCAGTGCGGAGGCTAGCATTGGACTCCCATCACCCTAATCATGTAGGGTGTAAATCACACTTGGTGAAAACTCAACAGAAGGTGGTGTAAGACATCAAAATGGTAAAAACAAGACCATTTTTAAGGCCCTTGGAGTAGGGAAATACCTCAAGTGGTTTCCCTCATGAAATTATTTTCTTTCAATGCTAAAGGGGTAGGGGGCACTTGAAAACAATTATCCATCGAGCGGCTCATAAATAGCCACAACCCTAACATTATCCTTATTCAAGAAACTATGGTGGATGGAATTAGAGCTAGATATTTCTTTGATTTGTGTTTTAAGTCTTGGGATTTATGCACTATTGATGCAGATGGATAGTATGGTGGTATTCTTACTGGATGGAGCCCTTGTCTCAAAGCTATGGCACTCAATTATGTTATTACAATTCGCCTAGAAGACTAAAATTCAAGCATCGGTATCGTTATCATCAACATTTATGGTCTCGACAATAACCAATTATCTTATTGGAATGATCTCTCAACAACAAAGGTTTTCGATGATCAATTTACTCTGGTAGGAGGGAATTTTAAAATAACATTGTTAGCATGGGAAACATGGGGATTCAACACATGCAAAGATCCCCAAAGTGATTTTTTTATGTCATTTTTTGAACAACATAGATTGGTGGATTTGGAGCCAGTGAAGATAGTCCCCATGTGGAGAAATTTTCGTGCTAAAGGGAAAAAAAATTCAAAAAGGCTAGACTGATTCTTGATTTATGAGAGGTTTCTTTCATGTCCCTTCCTTTTCAAGACGTGGGTCTCTTCTCGTGGTCTCTCTAACCATCTTGCGATCCTATTCCAAATGGAATCAAGTAGAGAAAAGCATCTTATTCCACTGAAGTTCAAGAGCTTATGGTTACAGGAAGACGATTTCAGGAAAATAGTCGTGGAATCTTGAATCCCCTTATCTCCATCGATGCATGTTTTTTACATGCAACAGATGGTTGACAATATTGCTCATTTAAAATTGGAGATGAAAAGTTGGAGCAAACAGTAAAAAGAAAAAATGAATTCCTCCTTAAAAGAGATAGATTCAAGCATTGAATATATTATTCTACGAGGTGATTCCAGCCTTGCGGAGGTCAAGCTTAAATATACCAGATATAAAAAGTATGCAGAACAGAAATAAAATGCTAAAATGGCAGAATAACAGTAATATAACCAACATAATCTCCACAATAACACAAATGTTTTAATATAACCAACATAATCTCCTATACAATAACACAAAAATGATATAGGAACAACAACAGAAATAACACACTTTGATTCAGAAAGCAATAATCACAGGCCTCTTCGATAACCTCCAAATGAAAGCAAAATGTATCATATAATAATAATCTCCAAGTTTGGTTTTCATACCCCTCGACCCTTTATTTATACTAAATATGTCTATCAAGAGAAGTATCTAGATGAAGATCCTTCTAGTAGTGGAAGTTTCTATTAGGTCTCTTACATCCTAATTTCTATTCTATTTTGTATTGAAAGGCCTTATTGTTGACCTTATTACATCCTCAATATATTGATCTACCTATATGTGTGTTAGGACCCTAACATGTTCACCCTTAAAAACAGCCTATCCTCAAGGCTTGAGATGTGGAAACTCGCTGCAATGGTAGTTGGTTCCCAAGTGGTATATGTTGGAGTTGTATCTTCCACTAGACTAGCACTTCCTTGATGGTTCGCGACACAAAAGGACGCGCTCACGTACCGGGTCCAAATCAAGTCAAGTTATAGCCAAATGTATCCTTCTTCAACCAACTCTGGAAGGTTGGTTTTGAATTTGGCACTTATTTCCCACCACCTTCTTTAAGCATGAAACATGAAAATGGTGGGATGTAGCTTTGACTGACTGGTAGAGCTAACTGGTAGGGCTTAATTTGTCCCACATGCTTGAGAACGACCTATAAGGACCATAAAATTTGGGCGCTTAGCTTCGACATTGCTCTACTTGAGGGAAGTTTCTCTCTTTGTATGGTTGCAACGTTGTAAACACCTATCCCTTCAGCAAATTGATTTTTTGAGCGACCTTGATCTTCTTGTTGTTTCATGTATTCTATGCCATGACCCAAGTTCTCTTTAAGGGTACAAAGAATATCCCTTCTGAATCAGTGTTTAATCAACCTCTTCTTATACCCTAGGGTAACGGTAGTATGAGAGAACTCAAGGGGCTTCGGCCCTATAATCGCTTCAAAAGCGAGTCATGTAGTTGTGGTCAGAAGTGTTGTGTCTTCACCATTCGCCTAGGTAACCATTGAGCCCATCGATTTTTCTTTTCAAAGGCAAAACACCTCAAATATTTTTTCTAAACACTTGTTGACAACTTATGTTTGACCATCACTAGAAATGATAAGTTGTGCTTAGATGAAATTGGGTTCCCTGTATCTTGAATAGTTCTTGCCCAAAATTGCTTGTAAAAGTTGGTCAATGACCGAAACAATAATAGAGTGCAAGATGCCATGAGCTTGAAGACCGTCCATGAAAATTTTGAGCTAATCGTGGGCAGAATGGGTGTTGAAGAGCACGTGAAATGAGCATACTTTGAAAGGCAATCCACAACCACCATTATGACTCCGATTTATTTCCCATTTGGGTGTAATGCGGTAATAAAGTCCATAGAGATATCCCTTCCAAATAGCAAGTGGAATCTGGAAGCAGCTTGTAGTGTGCCCAGATTTGATCAAGCCCCTTGTTGCATTGACATACCTCATATTCAATGACAAAATTAGTGATGTCATGTTTATACCATCCCAAGAAAGAACGCTTGACCATGTCATAGGGTTTTGGTGAACCCGAGTGCCTCAATACTGTGGTGTGGCATGAATCTCGTAGTACCGTGGATTTAAGCTTGATTGTTTACTTAAATACAAACGGCTCCTTTGTATAAGTTCATCCTGGAGCCAAGAGTACCTCGGGGAGATGGAGCATTGGTATACAATTGTTGGATCAGATGTTCCTTGGAATCTTGTAGCCATTCCCGGCGCACAGCTTGGAGCCAACTGGGTACAATGAAGGAAAGAGAAAAAGGATCCTTCTTCTTCATATTTTCGTGACAAGCATCCACCACCACATTGTCTTTTCCCTTCTTGTAAATGGGATCTCATAATCATATCCAAAGAGCTTAGTCACCCAATTTTGTTCGGGAGGAAATGCATTGTTCCATAAAGTACTTGAGGCTTTGATGGTCCGTCTTAATTTGGAAACATCGCCCCAAGAGGGTGCCATACATCAATGACATGCATAATAGCCACATTTCCTTTTCATAGATGGGTTTACCCAGATTCCTTTCGCCAGATAGTTTTCGTTCTGCTGGTGAAGGCCAAAGGTCAACCCCTCTTGCATAAGGACAACATCGACTCTTTCCCCGAGGCATCACATTCCAATACAAAGGTATTTTTGAAATTAGGAAGGGCCATAACCGTAGTGGTGCACATGGCCATCTTTAAGGTTTAAAAAGCTTGAGAAGTTATTGGATTCCAAGTGAAAGTAGAGTTCTTTTTTAGGGGATCCGTGAGAGGTGCTACAATCTTACCATAATTCTTAAAAAAAATTGCAATAATAACCTATTAAACATAGAAATCCACGCAAGCTTTTGAGAGTCTTCAGGTGAGGCCTTGTGTTAGCTCAATCTTTTGGATCCACCCTCGACGCTATCCTTGCCAACTACAGATGACCTAAGCGACACTCTGAGACAAAAGTACATTTAGACTATTTCAGGAAAAGTTGGTGCCTCAGAAGTCGAGTAGATGGAGAACTCGATCCACATTGAGTAAGAGATGTATTATTCCGCCCGTGTTTTCTATAGATTAGATATCATCAAAGAAACTAATACAACACGAGAAAAGGACGAAAGACATGATTCATGAGGCTTGAAAAGTGGAGGGAGCATTACACGTTAAAGCGATTGACCAAGAACTTATAGTGCCCCTCATGAGTTTGAAAGGTCATCTTGGAAATTTCTACCTCTTTCATACATATCCAGTGATATCCCAAGTTAAGATCAAGTTTAGTAAAGAATTGGGTAACCACTCATCCACAGAGGTCAATAATGACATCGGGAAATTTGTCTTTAAAGGTCATATTGTTGAGGGTAACGAAGTCATGACACATTCTCCAAGAACCTTCTTCGGGCGCGACCGTGACTGTGGAGAAGAGTATATTCGTAATTAGCGGATAATGCCTACAAGTGGAGCGTTCCTAGACCATTTTCCTAATTTCATTTTTTTAGGAAAGGTGGCGATAATAACGGATATTGGGAGGAAGGCTTTCGGTACAAGGAGAATGGAGATCGCGAAAACCATTGGAAGGAGGGAGTCCTGGGGGAGTGGAAAATATCATTTGGTGTTTAGAAAAGAGGGTTTGGAGGTGCCTCGCACCTGGGTGTCTCTGTGGTTTGTATGGCATGGAGTTGGGAAATGACACCGTAATGACCCTTTTAGTATCTTTTCCATGCGATGGAACTAATGACCTCAGATGAACCGCTCCGTGATGATCCAGACCCATCTAGAGGGCCCCACAAGGCTTAAAAATGCTCAAAATGAAAGTGTCCAGAATTCACCTAAACTAGTGCCATTGGCAACTTCGGCTCTCCTACTGGCCATATATTTACTTCTCATTAAACTGGGTCTGTAGACAAGCAAAGATATCACACCATCCAAACCCAAACAGTAAAAAGGATGACTTATACGCTTCAGACAGTTATTGGTATGATGACTCCGTACGTCATACCTACCGCATGCATGATGTGGCAGCAACTCCGAGGAGACACGTGCAGGTATTGATGCGACAAGGGAAAATAGTTGGACCATTAGGGTATGGATACACGTACACCACCGTAGGGTGACACATTGGCACAGATGACATCACCACCGAGGAGCAGTTGATCGACAAGGTAACGCGGGTGCGGCTGGACCATTCCGGCCATCATTAATTTGGTACTTCTAGGATTGAGTTGTTGAGGCCACGGTCTGGCTCATGGCTGCTGCCACGCAGCACCTCGTATTGATGGTTTATGAAAATTTAAGGCTGGGTTCATCAACCCCAAATCTTCCCATTAAATTGACCTCCGGCTAACCACCCGAGCCACTAGTGATTCTTATTATGTATGGTGCATATAATATGTTTGAAATAAAAGAATTATGGAGGGAAAGGGTCGGGCCTCTACACATCATCACACGACCACAAACCAATGCAACTGGAGCTGCCAACCATATGGAAGTGATAGTCAGCCCCGGACCCGCCGCATGCAAAACCAAATTCATAAATGCACCGTGAATTTTCCAAATGGTTGGGGAGGGTTATATTTGTTAACCCAGGATTTGTTTAGCCCAAGACCAAGGAGTCGAGTTAGCTATTATGGAAGGGCTGCCAAGATGCCCGAGGGCTGGCCAATGGCCCCATATGACTGCCACAAGACCAAACGGTGCGCGGGGATTATGCCCAAATTTATATGCCAAGTGGGTTTTTTGTTATGGTTTTGGGATTTTTAATGATATTATGCCCGATTTTACAGATTTTCTTCATTTTGGGAGATATTGGGCATTTTTGGAGCCCAGTAGAGGAAGTTGGAGATAACCAACTTCAGATATATATATAAACGCCCTGCTTGAGGCCATGGAGAAATCTGGCGCATATTTGTTGAAGGGAAGCCACAAAGCCATTTTTAAGTGGAAGCTTACTATATGCATTAAGGCCATTTCTGGAGCTCCAGACGTCCGCTTTATGCAAAGCATTTTCTTGCTGTGGTTCTAGAGATCCAAGAAACAGAATGCATCGGGTTCTATATCCACCATAACTAAGGATGTAATTCTTTTGAGCTTTGAACAGAAATAAAGAAGCTCCACCACAGTATGCTAAACTGAGATGGCAACGCGAAATAACCCGCTATCAATTCTCGCTATGGTTTTGTCACCGCTCATTATTCTATCAGATCCGTATATGTGTAAGGTTATCGTCATAATTCCCTTTCCATTCTTTCACATTAAGTTTCTCAAATAGCTAATTAACATGATGCAAAATTAAAACTCAACCATAGTTATTAAAAGCAAGATCCGACGGATCAAGTGGTATCAAAGCTAGTTTGACGCTGATTTGAGTTTCATGTTAACCAGGGAAAAAGATACAACGTGGTGAAGGTGATACTGCCGGCAGTAGAATCCATTAATTGACAGAAAGAGAGCTTCAGCTTAGTAGATGTCATTGGAAGAAGGGATTTCTTAAGACGAGAAAGAGTTTCGGAAAACTTTCCTTGCTATTTTGGAGATGGTGAAAGTTTTGTACCTAGGATTACCCGGAACTAAAGAGACTAGTTTTGGGGTGACCTTCAGCGTGGGAAAAAGTGAAGAGGAAGAGGATCATCTCAGATTCCTCCTTCACCTCCATCAACACCTCTTCCTTCTTCTCTTCAAGCTCAAGTTCTAAATCTAGTGGAAAGAAAAATGTTCATAAGAATAAACATGAAATGCCATTGTTAAAACTTTGATGTGAAATTTGAGTTGCCCATATATGATGGTGAAGTAAATGCGAAAAAACTTGACAATTGGATCAGGCGTATGGAGGTATACCGCAAGTGTAATAGGATCAAGGATGAGGCCACACAAATTAAGTTGGCATCTTTAAGACTTATGGCATGTACTCCTTATCCGTGGCAAAGCAAGTCGCAAAAGGGAACACAACATGTGGGTGTGATGTATTTCCATCATGGAAGAGTTTCATTTCTTCACTTAGGAAACAATTTATCCCTTTGGGTTATAAAGAAAAAGCATTAATTGAATGGCAATCTTAAAACTAAGAAAATGACAAACAAGGCAAGAATATGTACACCCATGGATTTCAAAAAATGGCATTAATGTTAGATATCCCTTTGCAAACACACGAAACCCTTATGAAGTACATAGCTGGTTTGCCTGCGCATATTAGAAACACTGCTTTTCAAGTTTAAATCCACTAACCTTGATGAGTAATTTCTGTCTGCTACATGTGATAATAGCGCTGTGGGAAAGCAGTGTGTGTCGTGGGAAGAAGAGGACAAGAGGAAAAGGCATGGCAAGAATGGTCGCAAAGGACGAAGGAAGGAAAGCCCCCTGGAAAGCAACATTGCAGTAAAGAAAGAGGGACATGATGAGGAAAAATGTTGACAGTTGCATCCGATGAAGCAGGCTACAAAGTGGTTCAAGGAAAAGAAGGGAACGCGAACAGTGGAAACGACATCAAAACCCACGTGTGATTTGGGATCGGATTCAGGGGATGAGTCAAAGATCTCATTGGTTGAAAGGACAGTAAAATCAGAAGATATTGAGTGTAGAAACAAGTTGTTTCATATAAGGGTAATCATGTGACACACTAAGATAGACACATTAATCGGCTGATCTCAATATAATCTCTCAAGAATTGGTTAAGCAATTGGGGTTAAAACACAACTACATCATGTCTTATACACTTAAATGGATAAGTAATCATCATCAAACACACATAAAGCAAAGGTAACTCAAATTTGAAATTTCACCCAAGTATGTGGACGGGTAACATGTGATGTAGTGTGCTAAGAGAATGTGGAATGGTCTTAGGTAGTCCATATTTATATGATCGTAGAAGGAAATCTATACGACAAAGAATCAATATCAATTCACTCAAAGTGTGTCAAGATTAAGTGGTTCATGCTCATCATGTTAAAGAAAATAAAACACTTCAAACAATGGAACAATTAAAGAAGGCGCAGGCAAGCAACAAACCAATAATTGTTTCAAATGAAGTAATTGATCTTAAGCAAGAACAAGAAATGATTGTTGAATGGAAAATCAATCAAGTGTTGCTTCGCTAAGCTCATGTCAAAAGTAAATATTTCAAGTATATCGTACCATTTTAGCCATTCTTTGATGTTGTCATTAGTAATGTTTTCACATGGATGATAGTGGTCAGTAAGATGTAATAGAGTTCAAATGGCTAACAATATAATCGCTTACTTGTCATGATTGTGTTACAGCTGATCTTGATGAGACAAAAGTAATGTGACAGAGTTCAGAGACAAGGGACAAGCCGGGTGGCCTATCCCTCAGCTTGTTATTCCGGTTTTCCAGAACTTTTAGAATCAAAGTCTCTTTTAGTGGGGAAGCGTGACTAATCGAATCCAGGACCGACAGGCTTAAAAATGCTCGTGGGGTCGAGTGTCTCTAACTGACCTAAACTAGTGCCATTATGCCTATCTCGCCCTCTTCCTCGATTCCGACCATATTTATCAAATGGCTCCCAGATAAAGATATCATGTTCTCATTCCAAAACCCAAACATGGGATGATCAGAGCCCCATAAAGGCCATGTGGCATGATGATCTGTGACAGCCGCGGACGGCCACACCATACAAAATGACATGGAAAATCCGAGGTGACACATGGTGGTGGATGATATATGCACGGAAAACAAATGGATCTATATGACACATGTCACCACCGTCGTAGGGTGACATTATTCCGGATGACGCCAAGAAATCGACGTAGCAGTTGACTAGATAGGGTACCGCAGTGCGACGGACCATTCAACGATTGACACTTGGAACTTTCTGATTGGTTGTTGAGGTGCCAATGGTCTACCATGGCTGCCACATGGCAACTCGTATTGGTTGGTTTGCAAAATTATATATTCATCGGGTCGAACCTCGAATTCTCCGCTGCCAAGAATGGACTATGTACTGGGCTAACCACCCGAGCCACTAGTGATTCTTATTATGTAGGTGGAACATATAATATTTATGTTTGAATAAATAATTATGTGGAGGGAGCGCCCTGGCCCCCACCGGCACGAACATATGACCACAACCACAGAACCGGGAGCGCTGGGGGTTAAACTATATGCGGGAGTGGATAGGACTTAGCCCTTGGACCTCGCGTCGGTATGTAACATCCGCCATACAACCAGGAATTTATCCAAATGGTTGGGGGCTCGTTTATATTTGTTATCCCTAGGATTTATGCAGAGCCCAAAGACCAGGAGCCAAAATGTAAAAGAAGGCTTAAGGAAGGCCAACGAGAAGCCTCACTGAGGGTTAGCTCACCCACATGTATCTGATAAGGATCCGCCAACAAGGGGGCACCCACCGATGAAGGGGGATTATGCCCAAATTTATATGCCAAGTGGGTTTTGTTATAAAGTTTTGGATTTTAATGATATTATGCCTGATTTTAATAGATTTTCTTCATTTTTGGGAGATGTTGGCATTTTGGAGCCCAAAGTTTGGGAGAAAGTTGGAGATGGCAACTTGTGATCTATATAAACCAAAATTGCTGAACTACGGAGTACATTCATATCAGATTTATGCTAAAGGAAGCCAAGCCAAAGCCATTTTATGTAAGGAAGTTGTTGAGGAACGCATAATTCATGTAAATATTTGTGGGAGTCTCGATGTCCGCTTATGCACATTTCTTTGCGTGGTTCTGTGAGATCCGGAAGAACATGAATAGATCAGGCATTGTGTTTAATCGGTACCGTGATGTACCTCAGAGCTTTTGAACGTAAATAAAGAAGCCTCCCCCACGTAGACAAAGGTCAAGACGAGGGTAATCACAGTCAACTCCATTAATAATTCTCGCTATGGTTTGTCTATTATTTCATTTCAGATCCGGATATGTGTATATGGCTGTCATAATTCCCTCTTCTTCCCTAATTCTTTCATTAAGTTTCTCAAATGGTTAATTAATGCAAAATTAAAACTCAACCATAGTCATTAAAAGATCCGAATGGATCACTGATGCCTTGGAGTTTATATTGGTGGCCTTCCCGGTCAAATTGCATGGTTAATACCTTTAAATCCATGAGAATGGGAATCTAAAGTTCTTAGCCAGCATGCACCCAACACAATGTCACAACCACCGTGGTCGAGTAGCAAACATATGGATTTAGGTGGTAGCCACCGATTGAGACGCATTACTTTCACAACGCCTCCACATTTTCATGGAACCACCATTGGCAAATCAAGGATTTGAAATTGTTGACATATGATGTAGCAATGAGTTTCTTGGCAATGTATGCATGAATAAAATTATGGATGCTTCCCACTATCAACCGTAATGATGACCTTCCGATGTGCTTGATGTAAACTATTAACTTGAGGGTTTGGGGCGGAGAATCCAAAGGAGAGCAACGAGGGAAATGATCGGTTCCACTTCGAGGGTCTAAGGGTTACAAAAGGGATTTTAGGTGACTCGCACAAGTGAGTTTCAACGCCCCTCCTAAATATCCCTCAAAAGATGGCCATGCACCTTTTTGTTCCTTACACCCAGCCCAAGAAATATTTGTCACCACAATTATAAAAAAAGGCCTTAGAGTTACGCTCATTCTGGGTCAATTTTTGACCTTAATGGGGTGGAGGGAGTAGTGGATTTATGGGTTTAGTATGTGAGGGATAAAGGAGGGTTTTATGGTTTTGAGAGGATACAACCCCGATGTGCTTCTTTATCTCTTTTTAGTATCCTCCACCCAACTCGGGGTTTTAGCCATGAGGACATGGTTCCAAATCTCCTCCTTGAGGCCACCGAAAACAACACTCTTTGAAAGCATCGGCCATGCACCTCTCAAGTCTAAAAATCCAAAGGCTTCAAGGAAGCTATGAAGTCTCTATTGTTCCTAATTGTTTCAACTTGTCAAATGACCCAAATGGTTATGGTTAGTGTCAAAGCGTTCATAAAAAGCCTTCGGGCCAAAAATTGGTCCAAGCAATATACCCCGATGGATTTTCCATTGCCACCATATTGCCAACGTTTCAGATCTAGGATGGAGAACACCATACCGAGTTTGCCAAGTCAATCAGAATGTCGATAAAGAGAAATAATGTTCCATTTGGGTGACCCAAACCAATCCTGTTATCAAATTTGGTCACATTCATCCATGAAAGGCGTAGGTCACGTTGAAAGTGATAATGAAAGGCTGGAATGGGAGGAAGGTTCTTTGGAGGTGCATCAAAGAAAGGGTCATATGTAGGGATCTTCGGCTGGTGCGGGATGCAAAGATAGATTCAAGTCAAGTGGTCAGCTCTTGTTTGACTCCATTGAGGGACCCATGGTTGTATTTATGGTTGTATTTATGGTTGTATTGGGTTGATGGATGAATCATTAGGCAACAAAGAATAGAAAGAGCCTATAATTCTTTGGGTCCTCGAGAAACCGACAGGCAAGGTGTTGAAGCGAAGCCCAGGTCTTGGCTATGGGTGGTGCATACATGAGGATGGGGTGAAATCCAGTAAGGCGGTGGGTAAAAAAATTGGGTCAAAAAAGTCGGTGACATGGATGAATGTGATATGGCGAAGAGATGAATCCAATGGAATAGGGTCTCAAACAATGGTGAAAAAATTCCACTTTTTTTTTTTTCACACCTCACGGAAGTTATAATTCGGTCCTAAGAATAATCGGCAAATACGAAATGCCCAAAGGCTTAACCGTAAAGAAATGTGTATTTACTTGACAACTCAAACACAGATGCGCGGCAATATATCTCACCAGTTTAATTTTATTTTATGTTTCTCTCTCCCCAAAGGTTAGTATTCAAGGGTTCTACGCATTGGTTTGTCTGCTATATGCCTTCCTGATATATGTGCGAGGTTCCAATATAGTACTCAAACAATATCTTAGGGCTACGCCAACTAAGGAGGATAGATCCACCCTTAGCCGTAGACATCACCTCGGACCACTCGTGACACTAGAGAGTATCTCCGAGGTTGTTCTCGGTGGCACTATAGTGCTTAGGTGGTCAATCGATTTATCTAAAGAGGGATTTAGGAAATCTAGGCCGCATCCGCACACGGTGTCGGGCTCCCGACATGCTATACCACTGGCAGTACCAAATAGGGTTACAAGGGTGGCCAACAGATGTGCTTGCATTTGTATTTCCCACGCAGGCTGAATCCCTCAATCAGGAGCCGCGATAAAGATAACTATTATTATCTCTGGTGGGTTTAAAGACTTCTGGCTCTCTACCTCAAGAAGAAAAAAAAAATCCCACAATTTCTCGCTTTAAGGAGTGCTCTGATACTCACTTGTAATATACCATAAAAAGTATGCGTAATGTGAAATAAAATGCTAGAAATGGCAGAATAATAGTAATAATATATAACCGCATAATCTCCTCGCGAATAACACATAAAATGATATAAGAACAATAAAAATAGTGACCCTTGATTCAAAAGAATGTTCTCGCCAGCCCTTTAGAGGGGGTAACTCCTAGTCGAAAGCAAATACCATATACAATAATTCCAAGCTAGGTTTTCATACCTCGACTCCTATTTGTATTAAATATGTCTATCAAGAGTAGTATCTGGAGGAAGATCCTTCTGTAGTTTTAAGCTTCTATTAGTCTTCTTACATCCGCCTTATAATATTTTATTGAGTCTTTATTATTGACCTTTATTACATCTGAATATATTGATTCACCTATGTGCGGGTTAGGTTCCAACACAAGCCTCTCTACTATGTAATCAAGAATCTTTTCATCACACCATATTGAAAAAAGAGGAATTTACGTGGTGCTTGAAGAGTCACGCTCTTTAGTTGAAGGAGGGTGACAATAACACTAAATTGTTCCATCGCTACACCATTTATAGGAAGAAATCGAACTCAATATGGGAGATCAAAATCGAAACAAGTGTTAGTTTACATTCTTTCCAGGACATAGCAAATGAGGGAGCTTGGTTCTTTCATAATTTATACAAAAAAAAATGGGATGTCCTATCCAGGAGATTTCGGAAGTCATCTCGAACTATACTCTAGTATTTACTGATGAAATGAATAAGGTGATGGAATAGGAGGTAACAAAAGAAGAAGTGTCGGTAGCCTTATCATCCATGCAAAAAGGAAAAATCTTGAGTCTTGATGGGCTAACAGTTTAATTTTTCATTGGTTTATATGATGTTATTAAGGATGATTTGCTAAAGGTAGTACTTGAGTCCCACGCTTTAGGGAAAGTTCTGAGGTCTCTTAATTCTACTTTTCTTTCTCTTATACCAAAAAAACTCGATGGGACCTCTTTCGATGATTACATTCCTATTTCATGTTGCAATGTTATCTAAAATTTGGTTTCAAAGGTGATAGCTATCATTCTCAATCCACTTCTGAGTAAGGTGAGTTTTTAATAATGTTACGAGGAAAATCACTCTATGGCATTGGGTAAACCACAACATACAGAATGACTGCAGAAATCAACTCTAATCCCAAGTATGCTATATAAATGAAAATGCTAACAATACAAGATAAAGAACCTACCTCGTTCAGACGTTTGATGAAGACCAACGTTGAGCACATGACTCAAAGATTTATACCTGCAACTTGTCCTCAACAACCAAGATATGCAATCATATGGTGATAATATATAATATTAGCACATACAATAGCATAATCCATTAACATTCATAATCAATATGCCTATGGAATAACAATTCAAATATTTTCAAGATATCAATTGGATGAGAAAAGAGTGTTTCTATTAAAAAATGATCAACATAAGTGTATAAGTGACAAACTTATGTGTCGGCACGTCTCGAAATCGAGAAACTAAGTCCCTTCCAGTTAAAGGCAAGCTCATATAAGAGAGACAATGAGGTTCTCTATCAAAGAGGGAAGAGCTTCGGGGTTGAAAACTGTGTTCAAACTTTAAAGGACAAAGGGATGTAGACTCAATGTGAAGTGAAAATTTCTCCAAAGTATCTTTTCTCTCAAAAGTTGAATTCTCTCCTATTCCATGGTTTGGATATGGCTCAATTTATAGCCTTCAAATGGAACTAAAGGGCCGAGTCGGAATTTTTCTAGTATATGGAAAGTCAAGGATCATGGATCTCGTGACGTGACATGGAAACCTGACACAAATTTTAATTTTGATCACCAAACTCGATGTAGTGGTGCAACCTGCGTATACGTATGTTGTCTAACTTGTAGGGCACGTATATGTGGAAAAATATGACTTTTTGGCTATGGGAAGTGAAAAAGAGGACTTCAAGTTTGCATAGGGAAATGGAAAGGCCTTCTGAGAAAATTGCATGGGGTGAAGCAAAACTTTCTATAACAAAGAACAATTTAGATTTCTTCAGAAAAGGAAAATCCACAATGTGGTCTCTCTGGACCAAGAGGCACTTCATTCAATCAATTCTATGAAGTAGTAAGAGGATATTCTAAATATTGACCTCTCAAAATCTTATGAGAGGGTCAATTGGACTTTACTACACCTTTCTCTTTTAAAGATGGGTCTACACCTTCTCACAATAAATTGGATAATGGGATGTGTTATCTTGGTGTCTTTCATGATTTTAATTAATGGTTTTCTTTCAAGATTATTTTGGGCCTCTAGGGGCTTGTATTAGGGGTGTCCAATGTCCCCCTTTCTCTTCCTTGTTATTGTAGAGACTTTGAGAAGACTCATAAGCAAGGAAATTCGAAAGGGATGCTCAAAGGTGTGAAGGTGTCAAAGTCTGAATATTTATCCACCTTCTGTTTGTGGGTGATGTCTTATGTTGCATACAAGGATCCGCTCGAAATTTTCAAGCTTTAAAAAGTATTTTGGACATATTATACTGGGAGAAAGGTATGGAAATCAATAATAATAAGTCTTGTCTCATTCCTTATTGATTATCAGAAGTCTCTTTTAAAAGACTTGAAGTTTCTCTTCCCTTCCCGTGAAAGACAATGGATGACGGTTTCAAATATTTGGGTTTTTTCTTAAATATAGATGGATATAAGTTCGTTGATTGAAACTATTTGTATAATAAAGTTGAAGCTCACATCTCATTTTGGGGGAATTGTATTCTCTTGTGAGGATGGAGACTAACTTTAATCAAATCAATTTTGGAAAGTATATTGGTCTATTGGACTTCAATTGTTGTCTTCCCAAAGGAATCCTCACTAGGATAAAACAATATCAGTTTTTTGTTCTTTTTTGGTTAGGATCGAAGCTAACGGGAAGTACTACTTTGGTTAAATGGAGCAGGATAGCATTCCCAAAGAAGTTGGGTGGATAAGGCGTAAAAACCATTATTTGTGCTCTCTTTGGTAGCTAGAAGCCTATGTAGACTCACCTATAAGATGTCATTATTGTTGGTTATGTGCTATATTCTTTGCACAAGTAGTAGTGTCATGTATTTAGGTGGTTTTTTTGGCACATGGTTTTTGCCTCGGGAAATGTGACACCTACCTAGAGAAACGTGTCATGTATTTAGGTGGTTTTTTCGGCACATGGTTTTTGCCAATGGTTTTCTATTTCCGGTTAAGGAATTAGGGTTTTGGACTAATCCAGGTCATTGGGTTAGGGTTTTGGATGCCTATGGATCCTATATGTATATTGTATTGTAAACAATGTAACACAATGAATGAATATAATATACGCTGGTTTTCTCGGTTTGGATTTCCAGGGGAAAAATCTCTGTGTAATGTTTGTATTTTCCATTGTATATTTTTTGTTCTTTTCTGAATATGTGTTTATAGTAGACATTGTACAAGGTTAGAATTTACATTTGGTATCAGAGATTTATTAGCTTTAGGGGGACGCCTTTGTGGTCAAGGGTTTGGCTCGAGATTGTGATAAGCCTTGTTACAGTGGGAGATCTATGGTATTGTTTTTCAAGTGAAAAGAAATGGCAAGAAATTCGAAGATGGATATTGAGAAGTTTAATGGGAAAAGATTTGAGCTATGGAAGCTCAGGATGGAAGATCTTTTGGTGGACAAAGATCAGTGGATTGCGGTAGATCTAGGTACTGCACCTAT
>SNQJ01S0082570.1:35151-46482 GCA_010110895.2 Picea sitchensis
ATAATCATTGTTAATGAAGTTGTATACACTTATAAAGATTTGTATGCATATTTTAAATATATGATTTTTTAAGAAAAAAACATTGTTTTCTATTTTTAATTGATTTTTATTACATTATCATAATTAGCTTAATTACAAATTTAAGCTCATCCCAGCTCATTTCAAATTCGAAAATAGGGCGTGGAGGGAATAATGTACAACTCGTCTCATTTGAAATATTCAACTAATTTCAAAATCAAAAATGGGCGCGGAGGGGTATTCACACTGTTCATTTAATGAGTGATTACGCTGTTCACTATCCACAACGTTGTGTCATGCCGTCTGGTTGGGTGAGCTACCGGAGGATGGAGCGGGAGTCGAAAAAGGGCGTAGGGTACCATGGATGCGTGGCGGGATGGTGCATGGATGTGCGAGGGTACCATGGTGTTGTACGGGCATCCGGTCTGCAGAGTCTTAAAGACTCTGCAGCAGGCTGGATATTGCTCGCCTCTACGCATGCCATACATCAATACAGACAACCCCAACCTGCTTCGAAATTTGAAATTTGAATTCAGTGGGCTGGCTTTATTTATCCCACGCCCCCTGAACAAACCACTGATTCTACCCGCCCTGACTGTGTATTTGGTCTTTCAAGTTCTAAATATCGTAATCGGAGAATATCGTAATCGGAGAGAACCAGTTGATCCTCTCAAGAGAAAGACCATGGCTGTTACAGTGAGCAGGTAGGGGGCTCCCATATGATTCAAGGCGTAGAATCCAGGTAATCCTGAATTGAAGGGTTCCTTCTTGCTTCAATTGATTGGTTCCTTCATATCGAATATCACCATCAGGCTCTGGGCAAACCAGTTGATCCTCTCATGAAGAAGACCATGGCTGTTATAGTGAGCAAGGGAGGATCCCATAAGATTCAAGGCGGACAATCCATGTAATCCTGAATTGAAGGGTTCCTTCTTGCTTGAATTGAATGGTTCCTTCATATCACATCTCATCATCAGGATATGGTCGAATATTTTTCCCTACATGATGACATATTCACCAACCTTCACCATAGGGCATTCTTGCCATTCATGTAACCATTCATCGATCTATCTATCCATAATCCATCCGCATGAGAAGATGGCGCTTAGCTCAACAAAAAATTGTTTGTTTGATCGTTTGTTTGGCAGAAGTGGAAATTTATTAATCTCTAAATGACAATCAGTCCCATTGGTAATAAATTAAGGAGTAGTGAAATCACTGGATCGTCTTATGCTTTCCTATTGATAATGGACACATTTAATATGTTTTTATTACTTAATCAGTTTTGTATGGATAAGATTAAATATTGTTGGAATATTTTTTGTCGTCCCAATAAATCAATGGTTGTGATTTCAACCACTAACTTTCTCACTATTATAAAGACATCCATTTACATGCTTATTTTTTTACTTTTACTTAATCATATTTAAAATTTACTATGATGGCTAGCTGATTGCCACCTCTGAGTTAACGTTTCATTTTCTAAAAAGCCCAAGTTTACTAGCCACGATTTTTACTCCAACTATTATTTACTCGGCGGGATTTTCCTGCCTGGAGCTCTTACCACGTCGGTTATTTAATGTACAGGGTTCTGCGGTTATCTATTATATACTTGTGTAATAGTAGTGAATGTGCATGGAATAAAGGTGGGTTATTACCGTCATAGGTGCCCTTAGGTTGAGGCAATTGTAAGTGTAATAGTAGCGAATGTGCATGGAATAAAGGTGGGTTATTACCGTCATAGGTGCCCTTAGGTGGAGGCAATTGTAAGTGCAGTTGTCGGGTGATAGGAAGCTGAAGCAAAAATGAAGAAAAAATGTATCAAGGTTTTAATAGCAAAAAAAAGAATATAAAACCAAGATTAAACTCAGAATAACAATCACACAATTGGCACATTGATTTATGTGGAAACTTAATAGGGGAAAAACCACGGGCAATGATACTAGATATTTTTATTATTCAAGGGAGAATTACAATAGTCAATCATAGGCATACAACCATCCTCTCCTCTCTTACACACTACACTCCACAGTATTGTGTCTTGCTCACACAGTCTACACACCTTGCACTCTCACCTCTATGGGTATGCTTGTATATATAGCATCTCTAAAAAATTAGACAAAATGATTATAATAAGGTTGCACTCTCACCTCTATGGGTATGCTTGTATATATAGCATCTCTAAAAAATTAGACAAAATGATTATAATAAGGTCCACCAGTTTTAACAGAAGAGTGCATGCATGCACATTCTAAATATAGTTGCATGCATGTGCATGTGACCGCATGGGAAATTCGTTCACATGTTTCTAACAATCTCCACCTTGACAACAATTTCCCTAATTAATTCATCACCTTTTCTGCAAGCCAAGAGAAGTCAAACAACATCACAACTCTGAAACTTCTCTAACAATACTATTACATTAACATACGTGCATGATTCACTCGAGTATGGGCCATTCTGCCTCCATCAGTAAGATGTCTTATAAACTGATGCACTTGTCCATTTTGATACACTGGACTCTTAGTCAATTGCACAACACTTTGACCACCATAGAACACCACATCGTGTACCTGTACAAACTTACCCAATAGATCCTTGCATTCTTGAGAGACATACTCTGAGGTAGGTCTCCTCTTTCCCAAATCTCATGAATCATAACCACATACTAAATCATCGCAATCACTGTAGGTGACCGTTTTGCTTATGTATTTGAAATACCCATTTCCATGCCCTTCACCTAGTTTTTCCATCTGTCCATTGAAAACACCAACTACATGTGAAATGCTGACCATTTCCCATCACAATCATCAAACTTACTACTAAACTACATGTGAAATGTTGACCATTTCCCATCACAATCATCAAACTTACTACTAGCATATAATACTCGAGACATATACAACCCTTTTCTTCTTCATCAGTTAGGACATAAACCTCAAGAAAACAATGGAAAGCCAAAGGGATTTTATTGGTTTCACATTATTCATACCAAATTTCCTGAGTATCTTCACCGCATACTTATGTTGTGATAACCAAGCTTATCATCCTTCCTATCTCTGTGTATTTCCATGCCTAAGATTTATTTTGCTTCTCCTAGAGCCTTCATAACAACACCCTAACCAACTGAGCCAACCTGTTGGGATCGACCATCCTTGTGCTTGCAACAAGGATAACATATAACACCAAGATAATGAATATACCATAAAGACAATGGTTATACTCACTTCTTGTAAAGTTTCACCCACCATGAAGGAATCAAACATCTTGTGCCATTTTCCTAGCATGCTTCATGCAATACAATGATTCTTGAGTTTGCAAAAAACTTCTGTTGCGATTCCAAACTAACTGATCTAGTTGTTCCAAATACATCTCCTTATCCAAAAAACCTCCATGTAAAACAATTTTAACATCTAGTTGTACTAATACAACTAGTGCTAACACAACATGAATAGAAACAAGCTTTTAACAAATGGTGAGTGACTTTCATGGAGATCAATACCTTCCAAATACCCTTCTTCTACGAGTCATGCTATGTACCTTTCATCTTTTACTATGTCTGATTTTATAAAAGGAGATTCATCAAACACTCCATCTTTGTCCATGATGATTTTGTGGGTAGTGGGATCCCGTAGTCTACACCCCTTAACATCATCACCATATCAAAGATCTACTTGTTTGATCTTGGTCCTACTTAGAGTGTTGATAACAAACATAAGTATCACAACCGAATAATTTCACATTTGAGTAATTACGAGATGGCGTGTTCATACCTCTTCTTGAATCTTCCTGTCTTTTGCAACCGATGGTGACCGAGATAGCACAACCAATTCTGTCCACAACTATTGTTGCAACTTGACATTATTGAACATGCCTATTCGATCTCATCTTCCTTGTAATACTTTCCAAGTTCCATGGATAAGAACCTACCTTCATCATATATTCTCAAACATTTGATTGACCTGCCAACACATCAACCTTTATACAAACCCACCTTTCTAATCTCGACACATTACTCCACCTCAAACTTTGCATTCGAACAACTTTGACAAAATCCGGCCAAGCCAACCCAAATGAACCTTTGTCGCTCACCTCCAGGGAATTTACACTCGATTCTCAGTGCTCCACCTTAATATGAACATTTCCTTGACCAAATCCAACCAAGTTGGCCAAGTAAGCCTTCACCACTTACCTCCAGGCCCATTTACAATGGATTTCACCAAGCCTTTTATAGGCTTCATTACATGCAATCCATAGACACAATACCACAATATACCAAAAAAATCATGGACTTGAAAAACTGCATGCTTTGACCAAAAAACCACATTTAAGTCATTAAATCTTTCACCGAGTCAAGGTTAACCCAACATACATGCCCCCCCACATATTTAATCTACCTAAATCTACGTCTAGAATTTTCATAGGTGACTTGATAAACCAGGGGTACACATGGATATCCAAGTATTACAAACATATGCCCATTTACATGCAATCAATACATTATTTATTATTATTATTATTATTATTATTATTACTCAACCATCATCGCCCTGGACCTTCTCTATGAACACAGGTGGTGAGACACAACAGACATACAAAACTTCATCAACCATACTTGTAGTTGAATTTTTTTTTTTTGTGGAGTCCACTTTGGATTCTTGTTGTCTTTTTCAAAAATCCTTCTTGAGATGCCCAGATTTGCCACATAACCAACATTTTCCCTTACCCTTACTGTATTTTGACTTAGACCTAGTTGTACCTTTCTGATCTTTCCCTCCTTGTGTAGATTTACCTTTGACCACCATTGCTTTTGTTGTTGAGGTTTCCTTACTAGATATTTTTCTCATCTCCTTAGAAAACAAAGCTCTCACAAGAGTGTCATAATCAATGACATATGTTGAGCTAAACCACATAGTTATCACCAAATGATCTCAAGATTCTGGCAACGAACATAGTATTGTAACCGCCTTGTCCTCATCTTTGTACATTATGTCCATACTAGATAATTGACAAATCAGAGTATTGAAAACATTCAAGTGATCAACAATTTTTCGTACCTTATTTCATCTGCAAGCTATACAACTGTCTCTTCAAGAAGATGTTGTTCGTCAAGGACTTTGTCATATACATACTCTCGAGTCTGTTCCACGAACTTGTTGATGTCTCTTCAACGATGTTAAACATCACTTCATCATCCAAACACAAACAAATGGTATTGAGAGCTCCTGCATCTAGATCTTCCCAGTGCTCATCTATCATTCTTGACGGTTTCTTTGTCTTTAGAGTTAACGCCTTTTGCAATCCTTGTTGCAAAAGAAGATCTCACATCTTGAGCTTCCATAACAGATCTCACATCTTGAGCTTCCATAGCATAAATAGTATATATCAATTTCATGAATATGATAATCAATTATTCGATATGCTTATAGTGATGCGATGGATCAATAATTATCGACTACACCAGGGGAAATAAAGACTCGCCGACAAAGAATCCGAGCCTTCGTGGGTTCGAACTAAGCGGAGTCGATGTTGGAATCCAAATGTCTGAATGTGGTCTCATGTGCAGACATCCTTGCTTTGTTGCAAGAGATAGCCCATACCAGGTGGGTGATTAATCCTCAATATTGTTATGGTTATTGTTAAAATTCAATTGGGTAACTATATATCTATATAGATATCGGTGATATTGTATATTGGCTAGCTCGAGGAATAATTTAGGAGGTGAAAGAAGGACGAAGAGACAAAAGGATCTCTTGATCATAGACATCCCAGGGAATATACCTATTCCACAAAATTGTAAACCAAATCACAAAATATATGTCATAGTCACTCTATTAGGTAGTTACTATTGGAAATTGGCACAATTAATTATATTTTAATTGTAAATCTCAATTTTATGACTAAAAATTGAAGATGCTCGATGAATATGATTTAATCCTCATAACTTACTTGTATTTATAAATACATTCGTTAACCTGTTTACTTTTTTACATTTACCTAATCATATTAAAAAACTACTATCTAGCCATATGATTATTATGTTTAGATAACTAACCATACTAATATCTATGTAACATTTTAATGTCTACCCCACTTTTGGATTACTACCATCTATGCCACGTTTGGATTATTACGAGACACTTCCTCAACCACATATAACACACACGTTTCATATTCAAAGCATGCGTTAATATTTGTGGAATGTCAAGCGTGCCATTGCTTGTGACCACGTTTGGCCTGCGCTCTTAAATTTATGGCCATGTTTCATATTAATGCCATGTTTTATTTTATGGCAATGGCATTATTTCCGTAATCATATACAGTCGAAAGGCATGCTAGCCGTCATAAAACACAAATGGATGGATTTGAGGCTCTGGATTATCTGTTCGACATTTTTCAGTCTAAGTCTGTTCCAAAGCGATAAAGTGTGGTATGTGAGTAACTCAAGAATTATAAAATCTATGACCTAATATGCATCATTTTAAATCTGGATTTTAAGTATTGATTTGGGTTTTTTCGTGATGCAGGTCGTCTAGTTGGAGGATCGTCATGGCTACGATTATTGGATTTGTGGGATCGGCTTGTGGCAGTGTGGGTAGGGTACGTGGTGGAGGAATATTTGTTCCCATGATCAACCTCATAGAGAGATTCGACATGAAATATGCGGCGCCTTTGTCAAAATGTTAGTAAATAATTTGATTACAAGTTCATTGATTGAAACTTCGAACTAGGCTTAGATTCTGAAATCCTTAGAGAGTCCTAATGGGATTTTTTTCTTTTTCTGAAAAATGGTTGTTTCATTAAATAAATAGTAAGTTAGTGAAAAGATTGAAGGCTAATAAGTTTATTTAATTTATAAATCTAATTGTGGTTGATAGAATGCTAATAAGCCTATTTAATTTACAAACCCTTATTCTATCATAAATTTTAATTAGAGTTTCTAAATGAAATACACCTATCTAAATTCATCATCCACAATTAATCATTTTTTAATTGTAAATTTTAATCTTATGGCTAGCAATTGAAGATGCTGAAATATTCTTAATCGTCCTCCCAAATCAATAAATATAATTTAATTCTCATAACTTCCTTACATTTGTAAATGCATCAGTTAACCTGTTTATTTTTACTATCTAACCATATGATTGTTACTTTTAAATGATTAACAATATTAATATCTATGTAACCTTTTAATTTCTACCCACTTTTGATTATTACCATCTATGCCAATTTTGGATTATTACCAGACACTTCCTCAACCACATACCACGTTTCATATTGGAAGCATACGTTAATATTTGTGGAATGTGAAGCGTGCCATTGCCTTCGGCCACGTTTGGCGTGCCCTCTTAAAGTTATGGCCATGTTTCATATTAATGCCATGTTTTATTTTATGGCAATGGCGTTCCTTCTGTAATCATATAGTGTTGTCTGTGAGTAACTCAAGAACTATAAAATCTATGACCTATTATGCATCATTTTCAATTTGGATTTTAAGTATTGATTTGGGTTTTTTCTTGATGCAGGAAATGACGTTCAGTTGGAGGATCGTGGATTTGTGGGATCTGCTTCTGGCACTCTGGGTAGAGTACGTGGTGGAGGAATATTTGTCCCCATGATCAACTTTATGGTGAGATTGGACATGAAATATGCGTCCTATTTGTCAAAATGTAAGTAAATAATCTGATTACACAGTTCATTGATTGAAACTTCGAACTAGGTTTACATTCTGAAATCCTTAGACAGTCCTAATGCTTTTTTGTTTTCATGAAAAATGGTTCATTCATTAAATAAATAATTAAATAATAAGTAATTAAGTTAATGAAACCGAGGAAGATTCAAGGCCAGTAAACCTATTTAATTTACAAACCTAATGATTGTTGATAGAATGTCAATAAACTTATTTAATATACAAACCCTAATTCTATCATAAATCCTAATTAGGGTTTATAAATGAAATACACCTATCAACGTTCATCAGCCACGATTATGTGACTGTCCTAGTTAACTATCACAAGCATCAGCGTTCATCAGCCACAATTATGTGATTGTGCTAGTTAACTATCACAAGCATCAATATAGTTGTCTGATTCAGTTGAACGCATGTAGGGGCGCATTCTATCGGGGTTCATTCACTGCAAATAGGATTTACAATTTCAGTGGAACGGGTCTTTAGGACCCCGGTATGGACCCTCGATTCGCTTCATCGCTCAAAGCCAAATGCCCAATACAAAATTCTTATTCAAACTCTGATCCCACCGTGCCTTTCGATTCATGAACACCTAGTATTTTAGATGAGAAATATTATGTGGATCTTGAAGTAAAGTAAAGCGTGGAGTGTTGACCTCTGGTCAAGCATTGATGTCGAATCGATCCACTTCCAGAATGGTGAATATTGTTAAATATAATGTAACCTCAACAATCTGACTGTACACTGCCAGCTGTACTGGATAGTTGTACTTTCTATTTTTGTCTTGCTTGAGCCTTTTTAGCTCAACCATCTCCCATTGCATTGTACTTTTTTACTTCAACTTCTTCAATACTTCTTCATACATTCCAATATACTGTTCTATTCTTTTCTCTCTGCATTTCTCTTTGCTTCACAATTTATCATGGTATCAGAGCTTCAATAGTAAGCCTCTTCACACAGCCTGGAGAGCCACACGATCCTCACAGAGAAGAGCTTACACGGATCTTGAGAGCACGTGACACATACTTTTCACAAGGTTTGGAAAGATGTCTGCAATACTCTCTAAAGATTGTTGTAAGAAACTCATGCAAGGTTGCACAGCGTACTATGCTTGAAAGAACGAGGAAGCAGAGACCGAAGAAGAAGAAACAATAAAGATTCTTGTAATCTATTCAAGAATCGTCAAACATTGACAAAGAATAGCTGCAGAATGGAAGATCATTTAAAGAACTCGAAAAATTTGTTCAAATTCGTTAAAGATTGCTGCTGAAGGCAGCATCATTTAAAGATTTCAAGAAATCGCTCAAATCTGTTAACGATTGAAGCAGAGAACGAAGAATTCGTGAAATTCTTTCAAATCTTTGAAAGATTCACAAATCTTTTCTTCCACAGGAGAAATTCCATCAAATTCGGCAAAGATCGCGTCAAACACGCAAGGAACAGCCATTGCGGCCATAAGATTCGTCCTGCGAACGGATCCGAGGCGGGAAACCAGTTCAGAAGGGACAAGGAGAGCGCGGAAAAGGAGAAAGCATTTCAGTCATCAGATCTTGCGCAAAGGCCCGGCGGCCATTAGATCAGCAAGAAGGTGCACGACGGTTAGTCGTTTGGAGCACACCGGAGAATTTTTGACTTGTGAAGTCCCGACGTCATCTTGACCGTCCATCAAGAAACACGTGGTGAGATCTCGACACTTCGTGACTCGAGAGGTGTAAGGTCAGAAGACTGTCGTGAGAATTCGTGAATCGCGAAATCACCAGACATTCTGGATCATTGATTGAGAAAGATCGTGAGCCCTCGATCTTCTCTCATCGCAAAATTGGTAATCGCGAGTTGGACGCGCAGAAGATTGCACTTCAAAACTCCGATACGTGATATCGCGAAATCCCGAGAAGACTTGTGAGCCGTCCATCTCAGAGGACAGGTAGCAGCATATCCGAGAGTCGTTACATCAGCATATCGGAGTTCGCGGTTTTGAAAGACCGTCGCAACAAGACTTCAAAACTCGCGAAATCGCGATACGCGATATAGCGATAAGATCTCAACCATCTGTTTGTCCGGACACGTGGCGAACATCGTAGCGCCCGTCGACATTTCGACATTCAAGGTTTCAAGTTGACAGACACATTGTGTCAACGGAGCATCGCAAGTCGCGATATCCCGACGAGGAATCAAGACCGTCCATCTCTCCCGGACGCGTGGCATAAATCCGGGGACTCGAAAAAAGTTTCGACAGGGAAAGGGCCATCGACATATCGGGATTCGGCAAATCGCAAATCCTGAGGACAAGGATATCGTGCACTTCAAAACCACGAAGTTCGAAATCCCGACAGGAGGAACCCTCCATTTGTGGGGCCCAGCTGACGTCATCTCGTCAAACGAGTCAATCGGCGCATCGACATTTCGTGGATCCTGGAGACGAGACTTCTAGGACATATCAAATCATGAAATTGCGAGGAGAGAGCATGACCGTCCATCTGCTGGGACGCGTGGCAGAGATTAGAGGAATCGAGAAAGTCCCGAAAGGAACGCGCCATCGGTAACTAGGGGATCAGGGAAACGAGGAGGAAGAGCTTGTCATCAGAAATCGCGAAGTCCCGATTTGCGATATCCCGATAAGATCTGGACCTTCAGATCATAGCACGATCTAGACCGTTGAAAAGTCCAAAGGCAAATTTTCCCGTTTCGGCATTTTGAAAGGCAAACAACGGGAAAAGCCCGTAGTGCTTTAAAAGAAAGACGTCTGGTCACATTGCAAGGAGACCAAGGGCCAATTCAAGCCCGATAAGCTCCCATCGACCANACTTCTGCAAAAAAAAAATTCATGGCGTCGTCTAGCAATCTAGGCCCAACTCAGGGTCCGATTCTTCTTGGTAAGAATTACGAATTTTGGTCTCTTCGAATGAGGTCGTTCTTGCAAGCACAAGAGTGATGGGAACCAGTGTATCTCGGATATGTGGAACTAGATCCATCCGTCCTCGCTGCCATGAAAAATGTGCAGAGAATTGCTCAGGCAACTCTGAGGACCAAAGAAAACAAAGCGAAATTCTGGATTCAGAATTTTGTAGATGATTCGATTTTCTCGAAAATCACAGGCGCTGGTACTTCCAAACAGGCCTGGGATATCCTTAAATCGTCCTACCAAGGAAATGATAGGGTAAAAACAGTTAAACTGTAGACCTTGTGGACACAATTCGAGACTCTCAGGATGACAGAGTCCGAAACAGTGGATCAGTTCATGACCAGATTCATGGGAATCGTGAACCAAATCAGACTGATTGGTGAAACCATCTCTAATCAATGAATTGTTGAGAAAATCCTCAGAAGTTTACCCAAGAAATTTGAAATGGTTGTAACAACCATCCTTGAATCCAAGGATCTGTTAAGATTTTCAACAGATGAGTTAATTTGTTCTCTGGTGACACATGAGACCAGACTACATCTCACAGATGAGTCAATCTCCAATGCCTTCCAAACTCAATTCTCATTCAGAATAGGGAAAGGCAGAGGAAGAGGGAACAATCAAGGTAACCCTCATACCAGTGGAGGGAACAGACAACAATATCCAAATCAGAATTTCCAAGGTCAAAGAAATCAACAACAAAACCAACATCAGAATTTCT
>SNQJ01S0082571.1:14177-35550 GCA_010110895.2 Picea sitchensis
AGTGGAGAATGGCATATTCACTCATAGGGGTTTACCTGTGGTGACATTCACTCACAAGGGTGTACCTGTGGAGGTGAATGGTCCAGGTGTGGTCTTCATTGAGACCCGAGGTGCTAGACATAGTTGTGTGGAGATGGATCATCAACATGGCTCATGAAGAAACTTTCTATGATAGAAGAAATCCAAGTATGGAGAATGTCTCCCTCGTTGAGAGGAAGTGTTGAAGTTTTGCAACTTCAGATAGTCATTCTGGACATAAGAAAATACAAATAAACCATTATATAAGACCCTAGAATGCACTAGAAACAAATAAAATACAAGAAGATCAATTCGGCGCCATTGAAGCATTGAAGAAACACTTGTAAAAGAAACAAAAGAAATTAAATGAAGTTAAAGGGGAAAAAATGACAAGTTGGCCCTACCAATAAAATAAGGTGACTTGACTAGTATAAATAAAGGCAAGTTCATTTCATTATTACATCACTCACAAGCTCTCTTCAGCAAGTGCACAATTCCCAGTTGCAGTGGCAGTTGTAGTTGTAGTTGCAGTTGCAGTTGCTAGTTACAATTGCAGTCGCAAGTTACAGTTGCAGTTTCCAATTGCGCAAATTTTGGTGGTGTGTTATCTTTGTCTAGTGGTTTTCTAGCCTTGAGGGAGCTTCCCCATGTTAGGGCACAACCTTTTATATGTTGGGTTCTTCATTTTATGGTGGTGTATTTTTTGGCTTGAATTTTGCTTAAGAAAAGTCTGTTGGGTTTTTCTCCGGAGTTCGAGTTTTTCAAGGATAAATATTGTGTCTATTGTGCATGGCTATCTCTGTATGATTTTTTTATTTTCGTTGCAGTTTTATTTCAGTTGAAATTTTTAGTGTGTAATTATTCTATGATAACAATGACATTAAAATCTGTTTGAAATCATCAAATCGTTGGGCGGAGGGGATCCCTTGTCCCACAAACAAGGGGGTCTCATACACCAATTTGGTGTCTGGTTGTGACCTTAAAAATACATAATAATAATAATAATAATGAAGCAAATTTAATGGTAAATCACGAAGTGATCAAGAACGATAACATGATCATTACGTGAATATAATCTATATTTGTCTTACACTTAGTTCTATATTTTACATACTTATTAATTTCAAATATATATAATTACTTCACTTAACTCAATTTAAATGCAATTTAAAATAATAACTATTAATTAAATTAATAAGACTATTATTTGTTGATTTTTAAACAAAACTTTATGGTCCAAACACATTTCTCCTTTAGTATTTTTTTTTGGTACAATTACTAGTTTATTTTGTCTAGTCCAATTCTTTAGGGGTTGAACTTTTAATATTAACAAGTGTCATTGCCCAAAAAAATTTGGTGCATAAATTTGAATTCATGCTTAAGTTTGAATTACAACACTGCATGTCAACATATTGAAAATGGGTATACCAATACATATGTTCCTAAAACTCTGGTTAGAGGTGAAGTGGTGGGGCATTACTTATCGAAATTACTTAAAATATATTCCTAATAGCAATAAGAATTATACTAAAACCAACAAATAATGTCAAGGTCTTGTTATAATATAAGGCAACAAAATTCTTTGAAATAAATTTTCAACCAACTATTATTTATTTTATAAAATATGTCTATATAGGTCCAACTTAAAATTTTGATAATGTAACTTTATTTTTTCCTCTTATTCCAAAATATGATTTATTTTATTAATATTCATCTAGAGAGAGAGAGGGAGAGGGAGAGAGAGATCATTTATCTTTATTTCTCACATAATCTACAACATAATCAWTTTTAATGAACTGAGATATATGGAAAAGGAAAAACTATTGATTATTGGAATTATTAATAAATAAATAAAAATTCAATAACAAAGAAAGAGATCAATGATGTGATAATTTTYTAGAAGATGATAATTTACAATCAAAAGAGTTGCAATATAATTAGTGTTTTAAAAAAGGCTAAAAATGACTCATTTGAAAATGTTGAGTAATCCACTTCACATGGTATAMACTTATATGTCATTGAAGTGGTTAAGCTCTGAATTTTCATTCACTATGCATGCATCCAACTCCACCCCCCTCATGGTACCAGAGATTGAATAAGTGGTCCATATTATTGTTAAATAGAACACAACCCGTTCTTTCATGGATGATTTACCATAAAGTATAGATATGGGTTTTGATTGCATGCACAACCATCTATGTGAGTTATAGAGAGTTATAAATATACTCTAGTTAGGGTATATACAAAAGAGAAAACTCTTAAAATATATTAGAAGATAATAGAGAGTTATAAATATACTCTAATTGAGGTATATACAAAAGAGAAAACTCCTAAAATATATTAAAAGATAATAGAGAGTTATAAATATACTTTAGTTGGAATATATACAAAAGAGGAAATTCTTAAAATATATTAAAAGATAACAAACGTGGAGATAGAAAAAAGAGATTGAGAGAGAAAGGAGACATCAAACCAGAGTGAATTCTGAGATAACAAAGATTGTGTAGTGGAATCTTGATGATTTTTATTTGTTTTTATGGCTAGCGGAATCAACAACTAGTTGGGTCCAACTGCTACCACTATGGTCTTAGTTATCTACATCACATGTATACATGTCGTAGTTATCTAAGATTAAAACTCAAAACTTAAGTATAATCTACAATTAAAAAAATAACATTCACTTGAAGCTTGGCCAAAAAAACAAATATTAAACAATAAGAAAAATATCTGTAATCAAAGACAAACTAATGGATAGTCAACTATATATGTGGATAAGGAAAAAACATAATATTTAATATTAGTGCAACTACAAGTATACCTAGAATATTTATGATCATTTTCATATACAATTAAATTGTCTTTCCAAATTAGTGAGTTTGTGTTCATATTGTTATTCATTTATGTAAATTTATATTTTCAAAATTTATTTTTAATTTAATAAAATTAAATTATATTTTATATTTTCTAATTAATTTTAAATTCAAAATTATCTTTAAAAAAATTAATAAAAAATTATTACACAAATATTTAATACTTCATACATTATGATAATCTAATTGTGGATTTAATAAAGTTAGGCATTCAAATAATCCAACTCTACAATCAGATAAAAGACAGCAGATCACCTGCAGGCCAACTAGTGCAAATGTTCCGAAATCCCCACATCCAAATGTTCGAATAGAAAAGGGATTTGTGGATTATTATACTTCCATGGATGACGAATCTGAAAAATATAAAACGCCAAAGACACTGAAAAATGTAGCAGAAACGCCAAAGATGGCGGGTGAGACAACATGGTTCCTGAAACCATACAAGGGCGACAGGCTGATCGGGATAACATGGAGAGGATACAGCTTGGTAGCAATCCTGGCTAAGTTAAGTGCATAAGTACATGTGATATCTTTTAACAGTGCTAGATAATTAGCCGTAATCAGTGATTCAGTAAAAAAAAATTGGTATAGGTTGAATAAGCGTTGTCTAAACATTCCACTTTTTAAAATTTTAACCAGAATTCAATAAAACTTGGTAAATTTTACTTTCACAAATATTGATACTGTATTACAGGATACTGGGATACTGTATTGTATTTCCATATATTCAAAGTAACAATATTAAGCAGCAAGCAATGAATTTTTTTTCCAGTTTGAATGTAAAGAATAAATAGTTATGTGGAACAAATATAGGTAAGAGTTGTCTAACTTTTTGGACTTTTTCACCTGAATTCAGCCAGAAACAAATTTGTGAAATCTAGTTATTTTCTTTGCTGATTTTCAATTTGTAAAAATTGATAGAATAACCCTAAAAACTCCAAAAAAAAACCAACATTTAGACGAATCCAAATAGGTACGCACGTCGTCTAATGGCCAGAAACCAGAGATCCAGTAATGTGGAACAAAAATAAGTACGCACGTCAGCTAACCGCCACAAACCAGAGATCCAGCATGCTGTATTGCATTTTCATATATCTGACCTAACAATATCCAACGGCACTCTAAAGATCTTGGATATGACCTAGAAAACGGTGTTGCTACTTATTCTTTCTTAAATGTTTTCCTCTTACTAGTTGATTCTTCAATCTCTTTCCGCTACTGGCTGATTCATTCTCTTTCTTCTTGGTGCGCGACCTAGTCCTGGTGCATATATATGATTCAATATCATCGCTCTTGTCTTTTTCATACTTGATGTTGAAAAAAGAAGCACCCAGCGGCGATCCGAGGGCATTAGTATGAGCAAAAGCTCTGGTACTGAAGTTCTCCCGCGAGTTGGGCACATCGATGGGCAGAGGTTCATCGGACACTGCGAAGATGGAGTGAAATTCATGAGCCTTGAACAATGTGAAAACTAGCATGTGGGCACCCGGTTTTGGAGGTTCATAGTCAACCAGCTCCATCCATGGCAAATCTAATATTCATGTTCATCACGGTTAACATTACTGCTCGCATTCGATCGATCGTTAGATTTCAATGTCAAAGAAAGAAACGCAACCATGATACCTTGATTACGATGGTCCATAAGGAAAGGCATAGTTAACCTGCACAACGTAGCTATCAATACTGTTATTATGAAATTATTTAATGGATTCTGGTGTCATATTATCACAAATTTGTTCTGAATTCAGGAGGATTATAGCAATACCAGTGCAAATACTCGCCTCCAGGAGCATCAGGATCCGTCATAATCTGATTACCGTTTTATGTAAAGGCTCAGTAATATGAATTTCAGTTTGAAGAAATATAGATAAATGATAATTAAGCTGAAAGGCTTATACCTATTGGTGATGGGCATAATTAATGATATTTTAATCTTAAATTCTAATCTGCTATACATTACATTACATTGAAGATGTTGACATATTTTTAAGTCGAAAAGGCCTATACCTATTGATAATGGGCACAATTAATGATATTTTAACCTTATTTAATCTTAAATCCTAATCTGATGGCTATGCATTGAAGATGCTGGCATATTCTTAGTCGTCCTCCAAAATCAATGGATCAGATTTATTGTTCATAACTTTCTTGCATTTATCAAGACATTCGTTAACATGTTTACTTTTTAACATTTACCTAATCACATTAAAAAAATTACTGTAAAGATATGTAATTGTCAGGTTTAAATGATTAAGTAGGATTAAACAGTTCTGCTATGCTAGTTAGTTTTCATCCAAAATCAATAAAAATGAATAACTTTTGAACTCGTTTCATTTCTCATTCTCTACCTCATTTTGTCCTGGCGTTTCATTTTCTATCTCAGGTGGATTCTCCGTTGGAATTGTTTTCGTGACCACTGGTTCCTGTTCAAACCCTAACCGAAAGTAATATGAAAGACGTAATTATTCTTCATCCCTTTGTCAGTGGAGGTTAGTGGCTAAGATGTGGAGGGTTTGTTTTCTGTGTGAAATTTAGCCACTATTTGTGTGATGGGTTGGGAAGTTCGCAGTTTCTTCATGCATAGACCTGGTTTTTATGAGAATTTTTTTTTTTTTTTTATCGGCCGTAAGCCTTTCTGCGTTCACCAGCCGCGATTTAGGCTCGCGGCCGTGCTAGTTATTGCCCAACATATTCACTGAAATAGAAATTAAACTTACCAATGCTACTAATTCGGGGTTCGTGAAGGTTTCCTGTAACTGTAGATCAAGAGAATCCCTGCAGTGTTCTAGACGAGCAGGTCGGCGTTGCACTTCTGCATGCTGTACTTCGTCACCTAAGCTGATTCGCTTATCGCCGTAGAATAGATTCAACTCCATACGAGGATTGAAATCGTCGACAACGCGTCCGATAACTCTCGATTCCATTAGCTTCCGCTTTATCTCCTGCAACCTTAGGTCCATTCTTAGCAAAACTTGATGCGGGAAGATCCGAAATGAAAGAAGAATGAAAAAATGGAGCGCGCTTTTGAAATCTCCGGACCGGAAGATCCGAAATCAAGAAGAATGAAAGAATGGATGGCACTTCTGAAATCTCTGGAGCGGAATTTCAATCACCGTAGAAAGCCTAGAGGCTTCAAAAGTGAATGTCATAGGAAAGGAGAGAGGAAAAAGGAAATGAATGAGAAAAAATAGATGTGTAAAGTATGGAGAGAAGATTTGTAGATGCTGGAAGCTATTATATCTAATAGTATGTAAGTTAGATATATCAATAACTTGTGATTTAGTAATGGACCTCTTAAAACTCATTCAATTAGAATTTGTATGGTTGTCCTTCCTTTTAGTTTTAAAGGGTCAACTTGTTCACTTTGAGAAAATTGAACCCTAGTGATAACAAACATGCTACCCAAGCACCCAAACTATAAACCTTAGATAACTTGATAAATGTTTATTAACATGTTGCTTAGTGAGGTGTAAGAAAATTGAACCCTAGTGATAACAAACATGCTACCCAACCACCCAAACTATAAACCTTAGATAACTTGATAAATGCTTATTAACATGTTGCTTAGTGAAGTGTAATTGTGGTTGTTCTTGTTATATCGACTTTGGTGGGTTGAATTGTGGTTGCCCTTGTTCTATCGAGGTATTGCTTGGGTGAAATTGTGGTTGTGTTTATAGGAGGTATTGCTTGGGTGAAATTGTGGTTGTGTGTATAGCTCGGTTCCAATTGTCATTGTGTGTATTGGTTTGGAGGCACTTTATTAGATGTTAATGTAATGTAAGTAACAAAAACATGAATCCTTTTCTTGGTTATTACTTAGTCATGATTCTTGTTTTGTGCATTTTGTTTGGATGTCTTTGCTTAGATGTTAATGGGGTACTTATATTTGTGAATGCCTATTGTTTTGGTTCATTGCTAGTGGAGTAGCTAGACTTGACTTGTGAATGTGTTGTTTTGGTTTGTTTCTCCCATCTTRTTGATTTTAGCTTTGGGTATTATTTGGATACGGTTGTCATTTGTGTATTGGTTTGGAGGTACTCTAATTTTGGGTGTTGATGGGCAATGACTACAATTTCCATAGAAATTTTTGTTCTGGCTATTGTTATGAAGCAACTATACYTTTTGTGATATCTATCTGGGTGTTATTTATCTTTGTGGCAATTTTTGGTTGTTCAGTTTGGGGTTTGAATTAGATTGAATTTTACTATTGGCAATTGGAAAAAAAATGCAATTGGAGAGCTTTAATCTACTAGTGTTATCTTGAACTAGGGTTAAAGGATTCCAACCTAGATTCTTGGTAAGTGTCGCAGTTTTTATCATGAAGGGATTTCTTGCTTTTATTTTTTTGTTTGATCTCTCTTAAAATTGTTTGGATGGTGCTTGCATTGAAGGGTACCCTATGGAAATCACAATGCACAGAAGTGCTCGAAAAAATTACAAATGATGGAAAATAACTTCATAGATACACCCTCCATGTGTTTGGTGATACCAATTAACCTTCTAAACAAATGGTGTAGAAAATGTTTTCTTTGAGAATTATTGACCAACTTTCCCTGGGAAAATGAAAAATCTAATAGAAATTATTGTTTGAGAGTATAAAGAACTAACATTTCTTAACATTTAAAATGAATGTAATCCATTTGTAAGAAACTGAATACCACAAATCATATGTTAAAACTATAGGTAAGACACCATTTCTTATTTTATTCTTTTTAACCATTTTTCTCGATTTATATATTTAGACTAAATTTCTATTTTTATAACATATTTCAAATTTTATATATAATRTTCAAAGAAAAACTTGTGTATTTAATTTTGTTTGATTATCAAAAAAAAATACTTGGATTTTGTTTTTCACATTTGTTCACTTGAATTCAGCAATTTGTTCACTTGAATTCAGCAAGTTGTATTGTTCAATTTAAACAGAATAGTCATATGATAAATTCTTACTTCTTGTACTTGCATGACCATGCAAGTTTTCACTCCACTATTATCTTGGAAAACACTCCCTTAGTTGAATTATCGAGGACTTTAGGTAGGGAGGGGTTTGTAATGGGTGGTGAGGTACCCTTTGACCTTGCATAAGGATGTTATCAAAATATAATGTTGGTTTTCATGTCCTAGTGTCATATTGTATGCCTTTACTATTTATATAGCTAAACTATTATAATATGTTTATCAAGAATATCAAGTATATGTTTTTTTTGTTTACATTGGTTTGATATGCTTCGTAGATTTGACAAAGGACGTACTATGAAAGATTCATATTTGCACACACTCATCCCTCCATATATTTTATGTTGGGTTGCCAACATTTCGCAAAACTTCTTTAGCAAAGAGAGCACACTAAGTGTAGGTAGTTCTTATCTACAAAATCCTCTTACCATCATGACAATTCGCCTTAAAAAAAGAAAGGAAAAATGGCTTTTGTGGGTTCTATCTTATTGTACTAATACATCAGTAAATGCACATTTACAATATTCAATCTTATGAAGCCTTGTTTTTCTCACGCGGAACACCCAAAGCCTTATAGCTTCTTAGCTTTAGGGGTAGGTACAAGAACATGCCTAGGAATGACTTTTGCTATACTTGTGATGATATTTTTTCTCCATCACCTTGTTACTAGTTAGAGGCAAGTAATCATTTCTTTAATTGCATTTTTATTTCGAAAGATAAAAATACAACAAAACTTAAAACTTGCAATATGCTTCAATTTTCATTGAAATGTAGTTGTTCTAAATGTGGAAAAGTTATATTCGGATCATTAGCTTAGATTTAATTGTTTATATAAGATTAAGAATAATTATTGATATTGTGTCTGTTGACATAGGAGCTATATTCCATAATATTTTAGAATGACTTGCACCGTATAGGTCTATTTTGCAGGTGGAAAGTTGAGAACCATAATCCTAGTTTGAATCGTGGTTATATTTTCCAATGCTTAAAAGTGTCTTCCCTATCACAATCATTGATTAGTTGCTACCATCCAGTGCATCAATGGTTTTCTCTAACTACTTGGAATCTATTGGTTTAAAATTTTCCATCAATATAAACCCTAATTGTTTAATCTTATGTCCCCATATCTATTGTTATCTAACTAAATTTAGAAGAATGTTGTTGTGTGAAATTTGTGGAAAGTGTGTGCAAACTACACTAACTTGATGGTTGTGAATCAAGCATAGGCAATAAAGGGTTTTAGAGCTAAAAATATCAAGTCTAATCTACATCTATCATTCTCAAACTCACATTATTCATAAAATAAATGGTACAGAGCATGAAACAAAACCATAACATGAAAAAAACCACTTTAGAATGAATGAAAGAATAATTCCATTACCACAAGAACTAGGCTAAGATAATGCATGTGAAGAGAGCTTGATGAAGAGAATGGCTTCAAAGCCCCACTTTGGGATGGGTCATTGGCTTCCTTGGTGTACGTAAGATCTCCTCCATAGTGTGTGAGCAAGATACCTAGACAAGAAACTCTCTCTAGAGGAAAGATCCTCAAGAATCTGGTAGAATTTCAGTAGCATGACCTTATTATAGTGTGGATGGATGGAAATATTGACCTCAAGGCTTTATTTATAGGGAAAATAATGGTTAAAACCCCTTGACATGGTATTCAAAATAGTGGCTAAAGATGACCAAATCAAGGTTAGAAACTATAATTAAGGTTTAATATGGTCCACAAATAATTGGCTTTCCATTTTAGCAAATCTTGCCTAGAAATGACCAAAATCGGCTTTTGGGGGGGAGCAATGCAGCTTTTGGGGGTATTATCCACATTGTATGAGTGCACTTTTAGGGGGTAATATCTACATTGGCTCTTATTGTCAAAATCAGGGTTTGAATTTGTATTTCCTTGTGAGTTATAGGTCATACAATGGTGGAAAGGGACTGAAATGGAGGTTAAGCATGCCAATAGTGATATATTTTAGTAAGACTGTTGGAAATGTTGCAAGTGAGAAATTTTATGGTGATAAAATATTTCCCCATGATGTGTGAGGTTCAAAGTAGATCATATCACTAAAATACATCATAGTTTCTTTATCCAAGTATAGAGAAGAAAAATGAAGCAGAGGAGTGTCTAAGCAGGGAGGATTTCCCATGGAAGGGTCATGGAGAACCACCTATTGACAACAAGTCAAAAGGTGATATGTGTACAAGATCTCAATAGGAGCAAGGTAGGCATAACCATACTCGTCAAGATAAATCATAGCAAAGTTACAATTGTGTGCCATGACATAAATGAGCTAGGAAAATGAGACAAGATGGGTCTCAATACATTACAATATGATCCTAGGGAAGAGGTGCCAGAGAATAATAAAATGAAATTAGAATTCCTTCATACACAATCCTGGAACAAAGGGGACAGGTCCAACATAAAATCATAATGACTATAAATAATCTTGATACATAGGAACTAATGTCCCCTCTGACGGGGGAATGGAAAAGAAACAACCAAAGAATCGTTGTTGAATAGGAAAGAGGATCCAAAGCTCTAAAATGAGCTAGTGGGAGGGAAGCTCAAATCAATGGCTCTAAGAATGACTAAACCAAGCCTGTCAAATCCAAGGAGTTGCAACTAAGTCTATATCACTGAAATATATGTACGAATATCAATGGTACGAGAATATACTAGAGTTGAGCAGGTGATATCCTACCAAGTCTAAGAGCGATGAAAAATATCTCAGCTTGGTTCAAGGTAACCCATGAATAAGGAAAATGGGACTAGGGTACATAGGGATAACTCCTAGAATCAAGATGTTGGTGTCTATAAGGGGAATTCCACTAGGAACTCCTAAGGCCCATCATCCAAATTACAACAAAGTGATCCATATCTTCATAAACATATGTTGAGGCCAAACATGTGGGGAGATGCCTAAAGGGAAACTCCCTCCTAAGGGTTCATACAACTCACATATGTCTAGGATATGGTACAATCAATTGAATTACTAAACCATCAAGTGTATGAATCTCAATAATTTGATAATGAGCTAGAGTCGATCACGTGAGAAACAACCAAATCAAAGGGAAATGAGGATTCTCCTTACTTAGTCTGAAGCACCCACCAATTAGGAAGATTGGCCCAAGGTACACTATCCTCTAATCTATACCCCTAGAATATAGGTGTTGAATTCGATAGGGGAAGTCCCCCTGGAATCAAGGGACAAAGGGATCCTTGAAGACCATCACAAGATAAAAAGTATAGGATGACTAGCTTATACTAACATTGAGGTATGAAAAGAAGGAAAAGAGATAGGGACTTGTGACTTCCCTTGATCAAAGAATAAAGGCAAGGTTCACCTGGAAACAACTAAAAACATTCCATGTGGGTTTCAATAGGAGAGTGATTGATTCCTTGCATGATTTGTTATGAATTGGAGTAGTTTACCGACTAGCTTGATTTGTGTCCGCCCCTTTCCCAACTAACCTGAGCGAGCCACCAGCTTCAACTAAAAGGAGCAAGGCTTTAGATAATGAATGAGAATTAATTTCCCCAATAAGTGAGCTAACAATGAGGGATAATAACATATTAATACAAAAACCTTTTCCCGGGCAGCATTCTATGACCCGATGCATCGGTGTTTGTGCACTCATTGTCTAGCGGGGAAGGCCTATCCTTTTTAGGGATACGTGCTAAGAAGATCAATTTAAGAGATCCCAAGAATTTCCTATAAGTCCTTGATTCCTCTATTATAACTAATATATAATTTTCTCACATTTCATAAAATCCCTAGTAAAATTTGATGGTCTAACCATATGGACCAGTGATTTTCTCTTTTTGAAAGGCCAAAATGACATCCTTGAGCTCTTCCTTTGAAACCTTTGCTATCTGATCCCCATTTGTGTCTTATTCTATGAGCCTGGGAAAGTATATTGCAATATGAATAAGAGTAAACTATGTTTGCTCATTCTGGGTCCTTATACAATTGCTTGAAGTAGCTCGCCCCATCCTCAGCTAGGGGTTTGTTCAAGGACATATCAATAGACCAAGGTGACAAATCAAGGTCAAAAATCGACAACACTAGATGGGAAAAACTCATGGAGACAAGGGTAATTTGTAATAGGACTCAAGAGGAACTAAACAAACTCCATGGGACACAAGGGTGACTCATCACAGATGCTTTGAACAAGGCCTCCATCAAACGAATGTTTCCATAAACTAAGTGAGTATTGAAGAAGCAAGAGATCCTTCTAAATCTTCCAAAGGGGTGCTAGGATGTTATGAAATATCATAAAGAAGGGACAATGGTCCCACCAAATAATCCAACCAATGTGTCGAGAGACACAGCTTCTAGAAGGAATCCCTACGAGGAAACTAGATGGGAAAATAAGGGGATATGAGGGGATAGTTCCCCATTAAGTGACCATATGAATGGAATTATGAAGGTGAAAAATACAAATGGAGGTGAACAAGGATAGGGGAATGAATGGCAATCTCCTAAGAGGTGGGTGAATGGTGGTACAAAAATGAAGAATTGTCATAGTATGGATGAAGTAGAGGGTCTGCAATGTGTGATAATCTAACAAATACCAACCCATAGTGCAGGAGACTGAGGGGTAAGGCTATAAACATAATGAGTGGGTATGCATGAGGCTCAATTCTGGGATGTAAACTAACGAAACTCCCAATCCTAATGAGGATGCAATGGCATGGAAACCAAAATGAAACAATGGTCACTAACTTAAGGCACCCATGGAAGAAAGGCTTTATCACCGAGTAGGTGGTAAATGTAAAATATGGATGGGTTAATCCATCTACCCAAGTGAAGGTTTTCCTACAAGCGATTCCAAGAGGAATGAAAGGTAAATGCAATATACCAAGGCGAGTTAAGCTACACTAAATTTTATTTAAGACAAGTTTCTTGAACGGGACCACATTCCATAGAGAAACAAAGGCTTCCATTGTGAATTCCTACACACAAGTCAATTAATACCAAAGCATACAAGTGCTTATGAAAAAAAAAAGTATAGAAATTCAAGTTAAAAAGTGCACCTACTTTAATGCTCCAAGGGAAAATGCTTCCAGATGAAGTATCAAGATAGAAAAACATGAGAGTACCCTTTTGAAGGGATTAGAAATATGATGTAAATGATGCAAATGGCATGTCAATCGGAGTTCCTATAAGTTTGAATGAGGCAAATGAAAAACAAGGGGTTTTGTATAAATAGGGATAAATCCCCAAATTCAAATTCATTTGTGCATACTAATGTTTGAGAGAAGGAGGAGGCCCTAAATATTGGGGTGCTCAGTATGAACAAACCAGTTGTGGAAATTCCAGTTTATGGGTTTCAGGTTAGTGAGCTAAGCCTCCTTATCATTTCCAATTGTTTACCATTTTAAGATAGGACCTAGTTGAACCTGGGGAGGCCCTGGTCAAATTCTTTAAGGCTATAGAAAGAAATGGGGTTAATTTATACATTGGGAGCATGGAAACTACCCCCTATTTCCACTTTGGTCTAGCATGAGTGTTTTCCACGTTGGTCTCATACAGCTTTTTGGCCCAACAATTACCTAGAGAAGGCAATTTTGAAGGGAAAAGGGGTACTAAAGCTAGATGTTATATGTACAAGGGAAAAATAACTAAAAAAAATGTGGTTTTGTGTAGGAATGGATTCTTTAAAAATACTATGGTAGGAAATAGGATTTGAATATATTTGATCTACAATTAGTTGTAACCAGGTTGTTCAAGGGGCCTTAGCTTGAYATGAATTACTCAAGTATATTGAGAACCCATTGATTAGAGAAGGTGAGGGATCCTCTTCCATATCATGCACTATTAGGATGCAAACATAAGAGTATTTATAGTGTAGGGGGGGTTGTTAGTGATAACTCCCCAAGATATCTACTTCTTAATAGGACTACCTATGATGGGATTCTTCGACAATACAAATTCATTACTTCATTGTGGGAGGGGAATGGAGGAATTACTTTAGACCCGTGGCAATGAGAATGCCAGGTTCAAACATTGTGCTATTAAAATTACAAACCTCAAGCACCTTCAAACAAAAAACATAGCCATGATGATGCTGCAGATGGTAGGGACTAATGTTGCCCATAGGATTTATGGTGGATTGATGATGCTCATAGATAGTGTCCTTTTTGGGACATACTATGGGTGGGCCCATATGTTATTGGAAGTGCTAAAGAACCAACTCACCTCTTGTCACAAAGCGTCAAGAGGGAAATTTTCCTTTGGGATATTACTATGTGCATTCTTCTTTAAGAAGATAATCATGCTTCAACCATGTGTCTATATACGAGATGGAGGTCCTCATGAGCCAAGGATGAAATAATAGGGGTAGTTGTTGAGATAGGGAGGAGGAGGGGATCATGGGAATGTGTTATGCCATAATTTTTTTGCACACTAGTATCATCTCTCGATACATCTCAAGGATTGTCCCTATGATAGGATGAACTTCCAGGAAGACCCAAAGTTACCCTTACCACTTGGACATGCATGGGGCCCAGACAATATGCATGATTTCATTTGATTCAATTGCATAGAGTGGAATATTTCAATATGTTTTACTAATCATATACTATATGTGTTTGTAGACATTGCATTGCTAAGATCAGTAGGGCATGCCCACCACTGTGGGTGAGTGGAGTGAGATGAGCCAGGGCCATCAGGGCCAAGAAAGAGGGTTGAAACTGAAACTATTGTGTATCAAGCAATGGAAAACATGAGACATAGGATAGAGTTATTGTTGGGAGGTGTGTCCAAGCGTGGATGGCATTAGTTGGATGACACCTATGCAAGANGGTCAAACATTGTGCTATTAAAATTACAAACCTCAAGCACCTTCAAACAAAAAACATAGCCACAACGATGGTGTGGATGGTAGGGACTCATGTTGCCTATAGGATTTATGGTGGATTGATGATTCTCGTAGATAGTGTCCTTGCTGGGACATACTATGGGTGGGCCCATATGTTATTGGAAGTGCTAAATAACCAACTCACCTCTTTTCGCAGAGCGTCAAGAGGGAATTTTTCCTTTGGGATATTACTATGTGCATTCTTCTTTAAGAAGATAATCATGCTTCGACCATCTGTCTATATACAAGATGGAGGTCCTCATGAGCCAAGGATGAAATAATAGGGGTAGTTTTTGAGATAGGGAGGAGGAGGGGATCATGGGAATGTGTTATGCCATAATTTTTTTGCCACTAGTATCATCTCTTGATACATCTCAAGGATTGTCCCTGTGATAGGATGAACTTCCAGGAAGACCCAAAGTTACCCTTACCACTTGGACAGGCATGGGGCCCAGAGAATATGTATGATTTCATTTGATTCAATTGCATAGAGTGGAATATTTCAATATGTGTTACTAATCATATACTATATGTGTTTGTAGACATTGCACTGTTAAGGTCAGTAGGGCATGCCCACCACTATGGGTGAGTGGAGTGAGATGAGCCAGGGCCAAGACAGAGGGTTGAAACTGAAACTATTATGTATCAAGCAATGGAAAACATGAGACAGAGGATAGAGTTATTGTTGGGAGGTGTGTCCAAGCGTGGATGGAATTAGTTGGATGACGCCTATGCAAGANTGCTACCAAAATTTTAACTCATATATATATTCTAAAATGGAAAGGTTATGCACATGAAAAATGGCATTCAACTGCATAACAAGAAGTTGGGAATCAAGAAAAACACAATGGTGATGGACATGATGTTCAAGGGCATCATCTAATAAACCAATCGCAACATCATATTTGGCTTGGATATTGGTGGTAGGTCCAATGCAAAGGATACTAAAATCAACAAGATAATGCAAAGGGGTAAAATTTTGTCCAAAGCTACAGAGGCAAGATTTTGAGAATAACGAATAACACCATCAACATAACCGATATAGAAAGAGGATGAGGGGTCCATATGGAAGACACAAGAAGACAAAATATGAGATGAAAACTTTACAAAAAGGATAAAAAATATTATCTAATATATGTACAAGATGCAAAGGCGATCGTAAAGAAATAATCGGGGTAAAATATTTTAAGGTAGAGCACATTTCAAGGGTTAGAGAGAAGATCATATTTCTGTGTTGTACGATGATATCCACCCTTTCCTAAGCATTTTTTTGAAAATTTAAGGGCCCTTACATAGTGGTTCATACCTTCCTCAACCTAAGATATCATGGGCTTGGTCATACACAAGGACGATATCCCCTTCATAGAAGGCACAAGGGTGGACCTTTCAGTCATGTTGAGCTTTGGAATGCTTCTTGGCCACTTCAATGGTTTGCAAAACAATATGGCAATCTTCATTAGCATGCTCCAAAGTCACTAGTCTTTTCTCTAAGGTAGTGGTATCATGGAGGATTTTGACAGCTAAATGGAGGGAGGGGATTTGACACTTGATTGATAAAACAACATCCTCRCCATGGATAAGATGAAAGGGCTAGGGGTGAAACCAATGGATGTTTTAGTGGATTTCTTGAAGACCCATAAGGCTCAGAAGAGCATGTGATGCCAATTAGTTTTGGATTTATCCACCATATGTTAGAGCATGATTTTAAGGATTTTATCGATAACCTCAACTTGGTCATTCCCCTACAAATAGTATGAGGATGAATATTAGTGCTCAAAACCTCAGCTAGGCCTAAGGATTTCTTACTCATGGGTGTGAAAAATTGTAAGTTGGAATCCTAAAGGATAATAATCCAATGAGCATACTTTCCATTGATAACATGTTGACTCAATACAAAGGGAATGGGGTTAAAATTCATGAATACCTTGGTTTTATGCATTAGAATGTAGTGACACAATTTCTGAATGGATAAAATAACTGCCAAGGCCAATTTCTCCTCACGGGTGTAGGACAATGGGGGTCTAGATAGGTTCTTACTCACATAATAGATTACATGCTCACAACCATCAACCCCATCCTAAACTAACAATCTATCAATAGAAAAGGGTGAGGTGGAAATGTAAAGGATAAAATCCAATCAAAGTTAGAGGACAAATTAAAGGTATTGAGGTAAAGGAATGATTTAACACATAAAAAGACTATTGGGATTGATCATCTCGTACAAAGGGTCATTTTGACCATAACAAATGAAGAAAACCAAGAGTGGTGGTGATGTAGTAGAGGAAAAATTGACGCAAGAATTTGGTTTTCCCTTGTAGGCTCTACAATTGGCATAGATTACAAGGAATGGATCATTTAGTGATGGCATAAACATTCAAGTGGTCTATAGTAATTTAGGCCTTGAAAAATTTGAATCCCAATAGTTGAATGGTGGACACACAAAAGGCACAATTAAGAGGGTTTAATTATATATTTCACTCGCAACATCTAAGGAAGATAGTACACAAGTCTTCCAAGTGTCGTGATTGTTTCTTTGAGTAAGCGATGAGATCATCGAGATAAGCCAAGATAATATGAACCAAGTCATGTAAATAGTATGACATGGTGCACTAAAAAGTGTCTTCAGTTTTATTTAATCCTAAAGGAATAACCTTGTACGTGAAGATTCCCCAAGGATTAGTAAAGGTAATATTGTATTGATCTTTGGGATAAATATGGATCTGATTATATCCTAATAATCCATCCTTGAATGAAAGGATCGCATGGCCTACATAAGTATCAATAATTTGATCAACAAATGGCATTGAGTAATTATATTTGAGAAAATATCGATTTAGATCACAAAAATTAGTGCAGACATGAATAGTTCATTGTTTCTTCACAACATGTATAGAGTTAGAGACCCATGAAGTGTATGCAATAAGGTAAATGAATCCATCCTAATGAAGTTTACTAATTTCATCTTTGAAATTTCTCCTATGTACATTTGTATGCAAACCCATGGTGACTCCTTACAAGTTGCACCCTTCAAAAAAATATGTCCACTCTAATATCTTATGTTGTAAATCTTTCTTACACAAGTCTCCCCTCTAACTTTTAGCATAATGGATTAGGGATTAAGGTTTTGTTTAACTCACTTTTACAAAATGAAAATGCTACTCTTTTTCAATTTAATTTTTCGACGCAGTGATGAAAATCCATGGTCTGCTTTTCAAAAAAACATTCTTTGGCATGTGGTATGCCTCTCAGATTGAAGTGCACCGATGCACTATATTACTGTAAGCACATCATAGTAACAGTTTTAAATGAAAATAGAAGTCCATACATCCACAATTAGTACCTTGAGAAGGTTTTTCTTTGTGGAGGTTTTGGAAGATGTATTTTCTAATGCAAATCAAAATCAAGCACATTGTTGCATCCAATATTACAAAATGAAATTGTGCACCAATGTAAACCAGGTGCATCATCTACTCAAAAAGTCCTTCAAAAACCTATTTGAAGTGTGAATGTTACATGTTTCCAAAACTCTCTTTTAATAATGTAAACACATATTAATTGTGGATTTAGGTCAAATGCAGGGGGTGGGATTGATAATAATAAATGGTCGATTCTTCAACTTCCTTATTCCATATTGTTTTGAGTTCACCAAGTTCTCCCTTGTCATTTGTAGTAAGTCTATATTTTGATTATCTTATTGAAATTACACTACCTTTGCATATGAATTTGAATAATTATGATTTGAATCTTGCAGAATCATGATTCATAATTGTGTTTAGATGCTTGGGATATTCCATTAGTAAAAAAATACCACAAGCTATTATCCAAAGAAAGGTTCCCTAGGAATATGGTAGATAAAAATGGAGAGCCACTTTGTCCCACCAACTATAAAATGTCATCTTCCAGCAACTATCTTGGAGCAATGGTACTTCATCATGAATTGGATCTCTTTTATGACAGCCCAATAGTGTGTGGTTGTTTAAAATGTAAAGGGTTAAAGGTGAACCTTGGGCATGTCATATTGTCTCATTATGTTGATGACTAGCTACCCAAAATTGATTGTTTGATACCTCCCACTATGGTTAAGGATCCAATAAGTGATATAGAAAAGACACAGAAATACTCCCATATGTTATTTTTTGAAATTTTGGAATATTAATTAATTRTGTTTCATTTGAAATTGACCAACCCCTCTACTTTTTTTGAAACAAACAAAAGTTATAGTTAGTTAAAGTATGATATCAATATTACCCAAAACATCTCTACTTGAAGATCCAAAAATATGTACTAACTYAGAGAAACAATGTTTAAGTACACAACAAGTCAGTTGAATTGTTGGAGGGAAGTAACAATTTCTCTCTTCCTATCCATCTAGAAAGTAAATTCCAAACTTGTTACAATTGCACTTTGTATGGCACGTGGTTTCCTTTCTTTCCTATGCTCGATGTTAGGACCAAAGTATATTTTTGTGGTAGTAATTACATAATTGCCAAGTTTAAAATAGATGTTGCAAATCTTGTTTAATTGTATGTCATTTCACATGTTTTTGGTCCTCCCAGATAGTAATTATCACTTATGCCATTTTCCAAATGTCTTTATAGTCAACCTGATTACTTAGATATTATTAAATAAAAACATAGCATTTCCATCTATGGTAAGTGCATGAATGGTTATGCTTCCAAAAAAATTAAGAATAAGAACCTATTAGATATCAATGGTCATCCATGCACTCATGGAAACATTGTAGGGTTCATAAATATCTATAGGTTCATAAATTGTTCAAATGAGGAACACCCCAATGACAAAGAGTTCTTTATGAAAAGGAAGGCATCCAGTTTTGTTGGTGTACATGCAATACATATTTTATTTTATAGTGATGAGTTGTCAATAAACTATAACTTCAGTAAACCACCAATCGCTCGTCAAAGGAATATTATATTAGGACTACATTTAGACATCTCCTTGGGATTAAGAAAAAGTTCATTGCATAATTGTATTTTTGGATTTTCAATAGAATTAATGGAAAATTATTGTTGATTTTGACATCTGTTTTATAAAGTGGTTGGTTGCATGTATAATGGGAAATAATTTGTATTCTTATAATAAATGTTTGGTTTAATGTTTGAACATACTAAATGCATTGTGTTTATTAATATCATCAATTTAGTGTTTAATATTTTTATAATCAGATGATGAGTGACATGTATACCATCTATCATCTCATCCCTCCATTATTTCAAATCTAGAGAAGGTTGCTAAACTAGTATAAGTCAAAGAGGAAGCATACCATGCATGGTTGAATCCACTACATTATGAGTCACAATTTCATAAGGTCTACAACAACATTGGTTATTCACGTGTTTGGGAACAAAAAAATGATACAGAGGTTGGTATGGATGATTTCTTACGAAATACACATGCCATGGAGGAAATGTTGTTAAATGCATTCTAGCAAGATGAGCTAGGGATGATGTTCATATCATCAATACCTTCTTTGAAAGCCTAAAATATTCTTCTACCACCCCTCTCTTTGGGCATGGAGCAAGTTCTACCCAAATAGGGATAATAATGATATTATACAACTTGAAAGGAATGTATAGTATGTCAAATGCATGTTTATTGGCACTACTTTAAGGCAAATAACCATTAACTCTCCTATATTTTAATGATTATTGTCACAAAATCAACAATTAAAAGGGATTTTGTGTGTGCTTAAAAATAGTGTACATTTATATTGCCCACTAATGTCCTCTCTAGCAACTACAAAGAGGCAAAGAAATTGTTGAAAAGGTTGGATGTTGAGTACATATCATATCAAGTTTGTGCAAATTATTGTATTTTATATAGAGGAAAATATGCAACAAAGAGATACATCCAGAATGTGGGCTTGATGGGTACCATAGATCAAACAAAGGTTAAGGCAAATGATCATCCTCATAAAATATTGATGCATGTGCCTATAGTCCCAAGGATTAAAAAGATATTTCATTGTAAGGAAATAATTGTGTTGCAAGGGTGGCATGCCTCACACAAACATGAGTCATGAATTATGTGGATCTTAACAAATTTAATAGTCATGAAGCATATAAAGGACACATGGCCCAATAAATTTAAGAATGAAGTATAAATCCTTCAATTGAGAATAGCCATGGATGGATTTAACCCATATTCCCTCCTAGACACCATGTTCTTTTGGGGGGTAGTGGTAGTGATCAACAACAATATCCCCCCATGTTTGTCCATGAAGAATGAACACACTATGTTTTCTCTTATAGTTCCTGGTAGAAGACCAATGAAGAGAATGGATGTTTATCTCCAACCATTAATCGAGGAATTGAATAAATTATGGGAAGGGATATAGGCTATGATGTATCAAGGACCATCTTGATAAAGAGGTATTTTATGTTGTATAGTATATGTGCATACACCATGCATGATTATCGAGGACTAGGAGTTTTATCCAATATGTGTGTTGATTGAATTGTTTATATCTATCACATTATTTGACATACTTAAGTTGGTGCAAATATCATATTTGGAACTAACACGTTCCATATACAATAACATTGCAGGTCTTACAACAAAAGGCTATCATGGATGTAAATGTTGTAGACCTTCTGTAACATCCCCACTATGCTCCCCGGGTTGAATTAATGCATAAT
>SNQJ01S0082572.1:0-18920 GCA_010110895.2 Picea sitchensis
AAGGTCAAATTAAAACTTAAAATGATTATTGTTATTTATTGAGTCTTTTAATTAAAGGCTTCATTTTAACAATAATTAAAATCTAAAATTGTGTCATGAGTGTTATTTTATTCATTACATTTTGACCTTTATATTGCTACTATGTTCAAATTGCCAAAACATTTTTACAAGTAACAAAACCTAGTCACCTTTCCTATTGATTTGATTTAAAGAGGCAATGGTGTGCCAATATTTTTATTGAGATCCAATGGGTCATTGAAATTATGTCCACGACTCCAAATGATTGTGCCCCCTAGTGAGCTCAAAGTTTAATAAGAGGGAGAGGGGGGCGTGAAACCTAACTATGGTTTCAAGAGCATTGATGTGGAAGCAATAGGATAGTTGTGGTCCCCCTCCATGATATTTGTAACCACGAAGTCGACCCCCCGTAATTGTTTTGGGTCGCTAGTTTAGAGGACACAAGTATGGTCGTGGAGATATGAGTGCAGATGGACATTTATTTGGCTTATGCAAGAATAAGGAAATTTGTTTTACTAGTTTGCACCCATCATATTCTTCAGGGAATCAATTGGATTCTTCAAGGCTTGTATACCCTTTGAATCCTCCAATTGGCGGAAGTGATCTCTTTCTGAGTCCTGAGGCTAGAATTTATTGACGATATAGCTTGTTGTAGTCGCATTGATTGTAGGGACAATGTTCTTCTCAACAAAAATACAAGTCGACGACGTTGAGTGCGGAAATCATTCCGTTCATTTTTTTTTTAAACTATTTTCCCATTTCCCACAAATTTGTTTTGGATATAATAACTAGGATCATTCTTACTCTCCTTTAGTAATTGTAATCTATGGTGGATTTGGTGGTAGATAACAAATCCACAGTCGGAGGTGGTGTACAAGCTGTGTATGGGGAAGATTGTGCTATTGAAGGTCAAAAAATCACTACGTGGAGTGTCTGTGTTTCTAGTGGATCCACCTTATTGTGATATTCCCACTTTAAAAAAGAATTAACATTCACTAATAAGGAGAGAGGCACTCACTACCTACAAGGTCTTTTACCACCTACTTATATGTCACAAGAACTTCAAGAAAAAAGGGTTATGAATAACATTCACCAATATCAAAATTCATTGTAGAAATACATGGCATTGATGGACCTCGAGAATCAAAATGAAAGGTTGTTCTAAAAACTCTTGGTGGATTATGTGGAAGACTTACTTCCCATGGATTACACTCCAATCGTTGGAGAATATTTTTTAAAATATGGGTCAATCTTCAAGCGTCCACAAGGTATTTATATCAACTTGAAAGAGAAAGGTAAGATTGTTAATGTTATAGTTGTCACTGATGGTGAATGAATTTTGGGACTTAGGGATCTTGGATGCCAAGGTATGGGTTGTTGGAATACTGAGAGGGGGGTGGATCATTATGATAACTTCTGTTGGGGTGGATCATTATGATAATACCATTCGTCAATGCATAATAAACAACCACAGATACACAATACACTAAACTTTACGTGGAAACCAAATGGGATAAAACCATGAAATGCTTTCTTATATATATCAATATTACATTCATAGGAAGAACAAACTTCCCAATTCTCTAACACCAACTGGATGGAGACCCCAACCCCCTATTTATAGGCTCCAACCTGAAGGAAGCTACAACTCCGTGAATTCTCCGGCTACAACTAGAAGGAGGCTCCAACCCCCTAGTTTACAGGCTCCAACCTGAAGGAAGATCCAACTCCCTATGTTATCAAACTGTACCATATCATACATCAACCATGTACCAAAACCTATACCATATCATGCATCAACCATGTACCAAAACCTGTACCATATCATGCATCATCCATATACCAAAATATGCCTCATACATATAGCAAAGTATATCTCAAACCATATGTCCAATATCCAAGATGCTCCTCAAACCAAAAGATATGCCATAGACCATGTACCATGAGATATCATTAATGATGTGTGTCAACCAAGTACCAAAATATGTGCCTCAAACATATGCCACCATATACCAAGTGTATACATCAACCAAAATCACAAAGATGTGTCTATAACAACCATGATGTATATCAAACCAAATGCAAAGGTATACCTCTAAAAATGTACCATAACATCACTCAACCATATAGCCAATATGTACCTCAAATCATATGCCCAAATATCCAAACCATGTCTTTATCAAGACACAACCCTCAAAACACATGTAAAACATACCTCAAATCTACAAACGTGTAAGATTCACCATGAGCTCAAATTTCAATTTTTTATTCTGAAATTTCTACCTAAGGTACTTATGTATGTATTGTCATACCTATAAAAATTTTACAGTCTGCAAATTTGTAGAAAAGAAGTTATAGAAAAAATTCCAAGCTAACTTGTTTGAAACATATTTTAGGACCGTTCAAGAACTCTGAATTCCACAGAGCATATATCTGAAATTATTTTGATCCAATGTCTGACATTTTAACCACATGTACTCTAAAATATTTCATCCATATCCTCAAAATTTCAGAGTCTGAAACTGCCCAGAAAATAAGTTATAGCAAAATTGGCAGACCTTCCTGAATTCTGACCTATTTTGGAGAGTGTACGTGGACATCATGCCACGTGCTCAATATTTGATATTTGATATTTAAACTCACAAAAAAGATACTAAAGACTGTAATATTTCCAATTCAATTGGTCTCATAGAATTTGGATTCTCTATGAATAAGTTATGATTGTTTTACCCGAAACACTTGTTTGAGACTAGTTTCGGGACTAATCAAAAACCATATCTTACACAAAGTGTATCTCCAAAAATACAACAACCCAAAAGCTGTCATTTTTACCATAGGTACCTTGCTATGTTTTCTTAGCAGTCTCCAATTTTTACTATCAGAATCATTCTAGAAAACAAGTTATAGCGAAAATGGTAAGATGACCATGTAAAAAATACCTTAGAACACATCATCACAAGACTTTATCTTCCCTTGGAATTTATCCCTTCTTCACTTAATTTTCCCTCTAAAATTCGTACCACACTTGTACTAAGATATCTTAAGATTGAATGTTGAAAATGAGAGGTTCTTAATGTGTATTTATACTTTTTCAAGTACCTCCTTTACTTGACTTTGGGGATGACCTGTACTTTGTTGTTATAACCACTTTACCCTTTAATTAATGACTTTTAACTTCTTGTTGCAACCATTTAGGGGATTCTTAACCATTCTTCAGGGATTCAACCTTGAAGAGACCATAAATTCTCAACCATGGGGAACCATGTGGCATACCACCTACCGTTTGAGATGAAAAGACAAGGACTATCCATCTATGAGTTTGTTGCATGCATTTGTACTTTCCTTTATCCTCTTTTTCCTAAAACAACTTTGGTCTTCATGACCACACCTATGGGGCTTCTCAACCACTTAACCACTTAGAAATTTTTCCAGGGATTCTTCTAGGGTTGACTAGGGTTGACAACAATGCTTGTATATTCATTTAGAGATGACATCAATGACAACTAACTTTCCAACAATATCCCCCTTTGGCGTTGATGGAAACACTCGTACTCCAACATCCATGTTCCCCCTATGAACATCGCTCATCATCTATCTATTTTGATCTTTCTCCCCCCCTTTGAAAACAATGACAAGGGGTATCTCCCTTTGGGTTTTCTCCCCCTATCTTCATGCTTCTAATATTTCTCTTTTGATCTTTCTCATTCTCCCCATTTGACATCATGGGAAAAAGGGTAACTCCCCATGTCTTCATGCTTATGATATTTCTTTCATGATCTCTTCCTTTAACAATTTATCTCCCTTGACTTCTCTGCACGATGTTGTGTAGATCAATGTGGGGCTTCCTTTACATGCTTTATTTCCTCTCTTCTGGTGTTTCTTGTCCATTGGTGCTTCCTCTTGTAATTCAATGACATATATAAAAATAATTCAAAATTTCTTGACTTTAGATCTTCATAGCTTGTAATTTTCACTGCTTAGACATCAATGACCATACTTTTCAACAATTTCCATTTGACAGTATGACGTCTGCTGACAATTTTTCTTCCCTCTCTTTTTGTGCCTTTCATTGTTTCCTTCATGTGACTGATTGATTCCACCTATCATATATCTGTCTAGACCTACCAACGATCTCATGAAACCCTCTCTGTCCATATGTCATAAAATTGTCCATGACTATGCTACTCAACTGCATACAATGCAGACCCATCTATCACAAATGATCGCAACATATCCTTTCTCTTCAAACTGAATCAAATATCTCCACTGGTCTGCTCTATCACATCCTCAAGTATGTATATCTATGCTTGGAATCTTTTATACAATCATGAACCTCTACCTGAAAAGTGTGCCAAATATATTCTTTGTAATTTTCAACTGATACCTACATGGGAATGTGTTTTGAAAGCTGATCTTCAAACAATCAAAATGTCACAAGACATTCTACATTTATTTCATCAAACCACTTTGAAACTTCCTTCCCAAAATATGCAAACACTTCAGATTGTTCGAAAGATATTTCTCTAATCTATTGAGTTGTTGCTTAGACTCCCCCTCTTAAATATTATCATTGTTGGGAGTCTCCAAGCCATATGGCTCAGAAAGGTGGAGGAAGTCGCCCTAATGTGGAGTAATATTCCTCTTCTATCATTTAAATTCTAACATCTTTCTCTTCATCATTTTCATGAATTTTGACATATTCCTCTTTTCCTATAGATTCAACATGATTTCACACTACTACAAATCCTGAGAGTATGATTTCTAGGATTTCTTCATTCACCCATTCTTCATTCACCTGCACTTGTTCTTCATTCACTCATTCTTCTTGTTCTTTCTTTCTTTTCCAAACCTTCTTGCATCTGATATCAATTTTTTCTTTTATATAAGTATTCATCATGCTTCTACAATCACAAGCTATGTGTCCAATGTTGTGGCATTTGTAACACTCAATATTGTATGGAGTCGCATAAGCATTTATTGCTTGACCATTTCTTCCATAATCTTTTCAATCTACAACTTCATGTCCAAATTTATTACAAGTAAAACAATAACCATAAAAGAAACTTTGATACCTAGAAGAGGATGATCTTCTTTGTGATGTAGTACTTTTGAATTCATGCCTTGGATGATCACGATCTTCTCTTCTAATGTTTCCTTCACAATGATTGAAGATTCTTTGATACCTGAAAGTAGAGGGTCTTCTTTGATATTCATCTCTTATGTAATCTTATTCCCGAGTCTTCTTCATTTATGGGATCTTCTCCTTTGAGGGATTTTCTTTCTTGATGGGGCCTTTGATGATTTCTACATAACTCTTAACCTTCTCTTCATTCTTCCTTTCTAGTAACATGTAGGATTTCTCTTCAACTTTTTTTTTTTCTGATGGTGTGGATCTTTCTCTCTCTTCAACATTCTTGTTGAGCTTGACAACTTTAACTCTTAGTGCGACAACTTCTTCTTCAAGCTTCTCACAATATTCCTCTTTCTTCATCATCTGTATTTTCATAACTTCTTCCGTTCTCTTTGCTTCTTCAAGTTGGGTCTTCAAGGTGATGATTTATTTTTCAAGTCTTCTTTCTTGTTGACTAAATTATGCTTCAATATTGTTTAAATACTCGTATCTTTCCTTAAGGTGACTCATCAAAATTCCTTCTCTCTTCTCTACTTCCTTTCTTTGTGATATTTTTTCATTTTCCAAACATTGTTTCTCTTTCAACTGGGCCTTGAGAGTTTCTCCAATCACTTTGGCTTTGTCTAGCTGAGCTTTTAGGTTTGTAATCATTTGTTGGACTTATTTAGACTTGAGATTTTGAGACCCTTTCTTTAGCTTGATCAATTCTTCCTTGAGTGACTTGTTCTTCTTTCTTTCATTCATTAGTTCATCTAAATCACTAATTAATTATGCTTCAAGATATATTATGCCTTCTTCACAAATTTCTTCTTTTGAATCTGTCTAACATGATGAGCATCTTCATTCTCGTTCGACTTCATCATATTCTTCATTATGATTAACATTCTCTAGCTCTGTGATAAGGTGAGATTCCTTAAATTAGATATTATGTAGCTTATCCCAAAGTTCTTTGTTTGATGAACGTTTTCCCACTTTGTCTTTAACTGTATCAGGTAATCCTTCCAGGATGAAGTCCATTGCAATTTTGTTGTTCCTTTTCAATTCCTTCTTGGTTGCAGTCTTTGGAGGTTTCTTTTTAGTGATGTACCCCCTATTTACAGGCTCCAACCTAAAGGAAGATACAACTCCCTGAATTCTCCAGATACAACTAGAAGGAGGCTCCAACCCCATAGTTTACAGGCTCCAACCTGAAGGAAGCTCCAACTCCCTATGTTCTATGGATCCAACTGGAAGAAGGCTACAAGCCTTTGATTTACAGGATCCAACCTAAAGGAAGCTCCAACTCCCTGAGTTCTTTGGTTCCAACCAGAAGGATGCTACAACCCCCTTTCCTTTCCCCATCCTGCCTCCCTGAAATATAAGTGTAGAATCAATCTGTCACTACCATTAATATTGTTACTACCATTGTCATTGATACATCAATCAACTTTTCACTGCCATTATCACATCAACCTATCATTTTCACTATCACATCAACCTGTCACTGTCAAAATGTCACTAATATACCATCATCAAATTGTACCATATCATACATCAACCATGTACCAAAACCTATACCATATCATGCATCAACCATGTACCAAAACATGTACCATATCATGCATCAACCATGTACCAAGATATGCCTCATAGGTATACCAAAGTATCTCTCAAACCATATGTCCAATATCCAAGATGCTCTTAAAACCAAAAGATATTCCATAGACCATGTACCATTAGATATCATCAATAATGTGCCTCAACCAAGTACCAAAATATGTGCCTCATACATATGCCACCGTATACCAAGTGTATACATCAACCAACATAAACAATATGTGTCTATAGCAACCATGATGTATACCAAACCAGATGCAAAGCTATACCTCTAACAATGTACCATAACATCACTCAACCATGTAGCCAAGATGTACCTCAAAACATATTCCCAAAACACATGTAAAACACTCCTCAAATATGCAAACTTGTAAGATTCACCACGAGCTCAATTTTGAATTTTTTATTTTGAAATTTCTACCTGAGGTACTTATGTATGTATTGTCATACCTCTAAAAATTTCACAGTCTGCAAAGTCCAAGAAAAGAAGTTATAGTAAAAATTCCAAGCTAACTTGTTTGAAACATATCTCAGGACCGTTCAGTAACTCTGACTTCCACATAGCATATCTTCGAAATTATTGCGAGAAAATGTCTTAAATTTTAACCAAAGTTACTCTGAGATTTTTCCTCCATATCCTCAAAATTTCATGGTTTAAAACTTCCCATAACATACATTATAGTGAAAGTGGAAGACCTTCCTGAATTCTGACCTATTCTAAGAGCGAACTTGTACATCATGGCACATGCTCAATATTTGATATATGATTCTGAAACTCACATACAAGATACTATAGACTGTAATATTTCCAATTCAATTGGTATCATATAATTTGGATGCTCTATGAAGAAGTTATGACTTTTTTACCCAAAACACATGTTTGAGACTAGTTTTAGGACTAGTCAAGAACCTTATCTTCCACAGAGTGTATCTCCAAAAATACAATGACCCAAAAGATGAAATGTTTACCATAGGTACCTTGCTATGACATTTCAACATTCTCCAATTTTAACTATCGAAATCATTCTATAAAACAAGTTATAGTGAAAATGGTAAGATGTCATTTTAAAAACATACCTTAGAACACATCATCACAAGACTTTATCTTCCCTTGGAATTCCACCCTTCTTCACTTCATTTTACCTCTGAAATTCATACAACACTTGTACGAAGAGATCCCAAGATTGAATGATTAAAATGAGAGGTTCTTAATTTGTATTTATACTTTTTCAAGTAGCTCATTTACTTGACTTTGGGGCCAACCTATACTTTCCTGTTACAACCACTTTACCCTTTAATTAATGACTTGTAACTTCTTGTTGCAACTGCTTAGGGGCTTCTTAACCATTCTTAAGGGCTTCCACCTTCAAGAGACCATAACTTCGCAACCGTGAGTAACCACATGGAATACCACCTACCATTGGAGACAACATGACGATGACTATCCATCTACGAGTGTTTTGCATGCATTTGTACTATCCTTCATCCTATTTTTCCTCAAACAACTTCGAGATTCATGACCACACCTCTGGGGCTTCTCAACCACTTAACCACTGAGCCATTTTTCGAGGTCTTTTTCTAGGGTTGACTAGGGTGACATCGATGCTTCTAGAGTTCATCTAGAGCTGACATCAATGACAATTAACTTTCCAGCATGGGAATACCTGTTGGAAAATTATCTCTAAACACTACCCTTGGTGGAGTTCATCCTTCATCGTGTCTTTCAATATTGATTGATGTTGGGACAAACAATGAAAATCTCTTAAATGATGAATTTTATATTGGTGTCCAACAAAAGTGCACTACTCGCTAGGAATATTGTGTCTTCCTTCATGAGTTCATGTGTGTTGTCAAACAAAACTATGGAGAAAAAGTTCGTATCGAGTTTGAATACTTTGTAAATCACCATGCATTTGATGATATTTAGGGGATAGATGTAGTGGTTCTGGCAGGTTTGGTTACATCATTAAAGGTGACTGGTGAAACAGGGAAGAAATTCATTATTTCGGGGTTCTTATGTTTTCTCATGTCATGTTGAATGAGCACTAAAATATGAAAGATCTCAAGTCTTTAAGGTCTATTAATGCACATCCCGCGGGGAATACAATGGGATAATTGGATGTTGTATGAAATAGTTAAATATTACAAAGGATGCTCGATAAATGGACGTTCTCTACTATCACATCTCACTCAGTCGTAGACTTCCCAAAGAAATATATTGTAGATAGATTTTCTTATTGTGAGTAATCACATCAAAATGGACACTTCGAAAACAAAGGGAAACGTTCCATCACTCTATTTATTCAAGAAGAATTTTTTTCCAAAGAGGAGTGAGTCATTAATTTATTAAAAATCCAAATCTACATGAGATCCAAGATTTAAGGAAATTTTCCAATTGTGGGTAAGAAGCGCCCAACTTGTCAAATTTGATCAATTTATCCAAATATATGGTAACAAAGGGCGTATTAGAAACTAAATACAAATTCCCCTTTTATTTCTAAAAATGAATAATTATTTATTTGTTAATATTTTCAAATCTATTTTAAGATATTAGATCCAATTTTCTAGGCAAAAATTGAGCATCTAAAGACTATAAAAGAAGCAACAAAGGACTTGTGAAAGAGGGGGCAGGTTAGGGAATTTTGGATAGCATGGGTTGTGTTTGTAAAAGGCCCTAGTGGCTATTTTTTGTAAATCTTTTAATCAAAGACTATGTATTGGATTCATCTTCTTATCTAAACAAAGCCTTGTTTTTCCTTCATTTTATTATGTTAATATTCTTATTAATTTCCACCTCTGTTCTTGTTTTATAATTATAATTTGCAGAAATATTATAGGTTTTAAAATGACAATTTGGTACTACATCCACTCATTTATTATAAACAAAACTGCAAGTTATTGGTATAAGTGTCATGATGTTGGATTCACTCTTTTGCTCAACTATGACATTCTTTTATTGGTTGGATTCATTTTTACAGATGGCCAATAAACCATTTTTCTTCATCTTGGTTGACAGAGACTTCCTTACTATTAGACCAAGGATTTAGTATTCTTCTTTATTTCTTCCACCTTCCTGTTGGAATTATTGATTGTGTGTTTTCATTGATGGCAACATGAATCAAACATGGACAATCAAGAACTAACAAGGATATGCTTGATGAGTGGTATCTAAGGATAAAGTATATTTCATGACAACACATAATTTAAATTATGTTGAATACAAAGAAAGTCTGAAGAAATGCTCGGGACAAAGAGATACTACAAAGGAACAATTGTTTGAATTTGTTATAAATATGGAGAAAGATGAAGGAGTTCACTGGTGTGAACCTGAGAAAGAATGAGAATGTTGAGGATGTTGAAGACACAATTCAAATAGTGAATTGGCTTGGAGATATTTCTACTGATGGAATATTACGTTGGGCTACAAAAAAGTACAAAGAAGTAATGATGGAATTGGATTAGGATAGGATAGAGAAAGTGGCCATTAGAAATAAAATCGGGCCATAAACAAATAAAAAGAGGCTTGTAATTTAATGTAAATAAATGAGGAATATAAAATCCTATGTAAAAGGGCATGCATTCATGTGGTTACCTGTAGTTTGAGGAGATCATAATTAATTTTCTTGGATCAATTCTATAAGTTGAAGAGACAATCAACATTCAAAAAAATGAATTATAGGAAATCCATACAGAGACCATTGACCATTGTAAGGGTCAATGAACTCAATTTCATGCAAGTCTGAAATTGAGTAAGGGAGACAGATCTAAGTGAATCCTGGAACGCCCGATTGAAGACTAGGCAATGAATAAATCTTGGGATAAATTGTTGAAGAAGAGTTTTGTAAATATGGATACAAAACTTAAACACAGGGACCGTCCGATAAAGATTGAATAAAAGACAATCGTTAGATTGAGGAGATGTCCAAAATCATGGAGTGTAGAGTTAGATCGACGTTAACCATCAGATCACGAAGAGGTTGAATAAGGATCTTCATATCTCATGGTAGAAGGAGGAATAAATTCAACCATCCATCCAATCATGGATTAAAACATCAGCATAGATTTAATGGTGGAAAAAAACGATGTGATGTAGATCTAGCCGTCCGACCACAGGTCAAATCAATGGTGGAAAAATATTTCGCATAGAAAAGGTGAAAGAGTTTAACATATGGAAGTCCCCTCAAAATATTGTGTGTTGTCAATCAAAAAACCATGTGTCGGTTATATGTTTATCTCAGGGTCCACAACATTGAGATACGATCCAGGAACCCATCCCCTGAAATGACGGGGACCATCCATTCAACGAACAATTAAGTACGCACCATTGATTAAGTCAGGCTAGACATTGTTAGCGCTTAGTTGTGTAGCCCTGGGTTACAAATTTGGTTATGTGGGAAGCGCGAGTGATTAGGGATAATGTCACAAGCTAAGGGAATAGTCATTGATCATGTGGAACCTAATGAGAGCCTNGATTAAGTCAGGCTAGACATTGTTAGCGCTTAGTTGTGTAGCCCTGGGTTACAAATTTGGTTATGTGGGAAGCGCGAGTGATTAGGGATAATGTCACAAGCTAAGGGAATAGTCATTGATCATGTGGAACCTAATGAGAGCCTGGATGAAGTTAACACAGTTTGAACAGTAAGAGCTTCTGGAGAAGCACTTGGTTACAATTCACGGCCATATGAAGGCAAGGACCTAGTGAAAGGACTTTGAGGACCTGAGTACATGAATCAATAATAAAGGCTAGATATATTCTATAATGGAGGTCGAAGCAACCAAAGGATGGAATCAAAGGAATTGCAAAGAAAGCTAATTTGCAGTGGTAGAATCTATAGAGAAGTATCAAGAAGGAATTCACATGAATTGGTTGAGGATCGAAATAAGGATTTGATCCATAAATGTGATCAAATGGAAGAGGGCTTGATACACAAAATAAGGGCACACGAAAGCTATAGTATGATAAATTGAATTAAATATTAATGGTGAATATTAATATTAATATATGGAGATTAAATATTAATGGAGAATATTAATATTAATATATGGAGTATAAATACAAAAGTGGAAAAAGATAAATGAAAACAGATTTTTAAGTAAAAATAAATATGAAAGTAAAATAATGTAAAAGGTAACTTTATGTAAAAGGTAAATTCAAAATAAAAAATAAAGTTACATGAAAAGGAGTATTAAAAGATAAAAGGACAAATTAATTTGCGTAAAAAGTCAAAAAGTTAAATGGTATTTTCCCTTGGTTTTAAAACCCATGGCATTTTCCCATGGTATTGTGAAATGTGAATTGAAAAGGGAGAATAGAGAATTAATTACTTAATTAATGGATGAATAAACATGATATGAAGGATTATGAATAATAATAAAGGAAGAAAGTTATTATTAAAATTATTACTGAAATGAAGAGGTGCATTGAAAGACACATTGTTTCAATGTCATTCACCTTTTGAATGGTTATATAAACAAAATCTTGTGTTGGATTGAATGAAGGTTCATTATTTATCAGGTTGGTTCGTGTTTACAAGTTGGGTCTTGTTATGAGGGTTGGATTCCTCACATCTCAATTGGATCTGAGAACTACAAGTTGGGTATTGTATATGAGAGTTGGATATCTCTTATTTAGTTTGTGTTGAATAATTTGACGATTGGTATCATATGTACTTATTCAAGTTTAATAAATATATGATATTTATTCTTCTTTATACAATTTGTGTTTTTATAACTATTATATATATTTATGAATAAGTAATTGAAATACATATATGTTATTCAGTTAATTTAAGTAATCAAAGAAAGTGTGAAAATTATCCAAAAGTTCAAGACACTAATTCACACCCCCGCCACCTCCCTCTCAATGTCAGTGTGTGTTTCAACACTTCCATTATTATCTTTCGTGATTTGTTAGATGAGACTCCATGCCCAATATATCAGACCTTTGGTTTGATAAATTTACAATCTTTTATTCCATTTTTTTGCCATTTTTTCTCTCAACCTTGTCAACCCTATTCTACTATTTAAAATCTGGCATTCATGAGCTTAGTGACCAAGAGTTGTTTCTTAGTGACAATGGATAGTCATATATCTTAAATTTGATGAGGGAGCCCTCTTTGGTCCAAGAGCCATCTTGTGACATGAAGTTGGTTTAAATATGTCTTGGCATGGTTTCTAAACAGTCATAGACCATCTCAAGTTACAACATTCTTTTTTGCACTATTATTGAGGACGAAGGTTTGAGATATTTTCCCTGGGGTTTTATAAAGATCATATCTGATTCTTGAAGGTGAACAAGGGTTAGAAAAAGGCTGTGTGGTTATTCACCTAGCGAATCCATTGTGACTCCACTAGTGACTCCATAGTGTTTTGATGTCAAGTTCAATTGTTGTTAATATCGTTTCAAGGTATGCTCTATTTAATTTTTCAAATATACATGGCTTTCCTCATCCTATGCCTAGCACAAAATACTAGGAAGACTACCTTCCAAGATTTAGAGAAGACGGTGATGATTTCCCTGCACAACACCTGATAGATTTTCATGAATTCATGCTCCAACTAGGCATTTTTCATGAAGATGTTCATGATTTCTTTAGACAAAGATGTTAGACAATGGTATAAATATTTACCTACAACTTGTATAGTTTCTCTGAAAGATTTTCATGTTGTGTTTCATTCTCATTGAAAAATATTTTATACAACTGAGGTTCTCTACGAAAATTTTTGTAATGAATAATTGAAAGAACATGTACCTCAATATAATTATGATGATAAATGATTTAGTGATGAATAAAGTGATCAAGATCTGGAAGAACAACTACTTTAGTTGTGATAGTGAATAAAATATTTTAGAAGCATCTCAACATAGTAATCATGAAGATACACCTGAAAGGTTTCAAGGTACAGTTGTGTTTCTTGTCTTAGAGGATAAAGGTCAAGACCTTATTGAACAAAATGATATCTTTGTTCTTAAGAAAGATAATCAACATAAAGAAGTGTAGATTCCTTTATTATCATTCACAAAAAGTTCAAACAACAATAATCTCATACATGATAGATTTGATTTTCAAGAAGTTAGTGTCAAGGAGAAATTTAAAATTAATGATGAAAATCTTGGTATTCAAGGGTTTACCTATCATCAACAAATTCAAAGTTTTGTTCTTGATAGAAAAAATAAAGAAGGACAAATTTCCTAAACAACATCATCAAAAAATTTCAATAATCATGATCAAAAGGATGATTTTCCAACTGGTTATGATCAGTCTATTAAGGAAAAAGTCGTTGTTCTAAAGTGTTATGAGGAAAATCTGTCTATGGCATGGGGTAAACCACAACAGATGAAATGACATGTAGAAATCAACTCTAATCCCAAGTATGCTATATAAATGAAATGCTAACAAGACAAGGCCAAGAGCCTACCTTGTCCAGACGTTTGATGAAGACCACCAATGAGCACGCAACTCAAATATTTATACCTGCAACTTGTCCTCAACAACCAAGATACGCAAGCATATGGTGACAACATATAATGTTAGCATATAGATTAGCATAATTCATTAACATTCATGACAAATACTCCCATGGAATAATAATTTGAATATTTACAAGATATCAATTGGACGAGAAAACAATTTTTCTATTAAAATAATCAACAGAAGTATATAGGTGACAAACTTTTGTAACGACACATATCGGAACCAAGAAACTAAGTCCCTCTAGCTGGGCATCCACCACTTCAATCCTCCACCAAAGGAAAGATCATATAAAGGAGCCAATGAGGTTATCCATCGCAAATAAGGAAGAGTTTAGGGGATGAATAAGAGGTTCATACTTTCGAGGATAAAGGGATGCAGACTCAATATGAAGTGAAATTTCTCCAGAGTGTCTTTTCTCTCAAAGTTGAATTGTTCTCTTTTTTCAAGGCTTGGATATGGCTCAATTTATAGCCTTCAAATGGAATTGAAGGGCCAAGTCAGATCTTTTCCAGTATATGAAAGTTCAAGGATCATGGATCTCGTGACATGACATGGAAACCCGACATAATTTTTAATTTTGAGCACCAAACCCGATGTATCAGTTGATGCATGGTTAAGGTACTGGTTAATGCATGGTTGATGCATGGTTCGGGTTTATTGGTACAGGTTTACAACAATATATCTCACAGTAATAGTGTGATAGTGGTTCCATCATTCTACTTCTACTTCAGGGTGGTTGGACAGGGCAAGGATAGGTGGTTGTAGCCACCTTCTGGTTGTAGCCGGAGAACATAAGGGGTTGTAGCCTCTTTCTGGTTGTATCCAAAGAATAGGGGATTTGGAGCTTCCTTCAGGTTATAGCTTGAGAAACAAGGGGGTTGGAGCCTCCTTCAAGTTGCAGCTGGAAAACAAAGGAATTCGGTGCTTCCAATGAATGTAATTCTTCAAGACATATAAGAAAAAACATTATGTGGTTTTCTCTCGTTTTGGGTTTTCAAGTAAAACATTGGTGTACTATGTATGTGTATGATTTTTCATTTGTTCATTGCTTATTTACTCTGCATTTATTGGATGATAATGATACATTGATATAACACTTGGATTATATGGTTAAAAATAATTAGATTGCTCTATTACGGATTCACCCCCCCTCTCAGTAATCCAACAGATTTCTCAATCAGAACATTGTCCTCCAAATTAATTGGCTCTACGATTATTGTTGTTCTCATTGGCGGCACAGAGAAGTTGTATCTGAAATGTGAATTTGTTTCTTTTTTTATAGCTTCTTGTATGATAATGTCTATGAACTTTGGCAAGCCCTGGATCCAAATGATCTATGTTGCATGTCATGTATTTGTCCAGAAAATGCTCAATCTGTGATTTGTTGTCATTTCCATAGACCGGTGCACCCTCTATCCACAACAGTGTGTGGTCATGCCCACTCCCTCTATTTTGGAATTCGGTCACAAAACAATAGTTCCAAAACAGTGCCTGGTCAATTCACTCACTAGTTTGTTGTTTTTTGCTTTCTCTTGTTTTCTTCAACTTTTCAAGGTTGAAGCCCTACATCCGTAGTTGGACCTGTTGTTGCACTTTGCACAGTTTGAATTCTACATATGTGATTGGAACTGTGTTTCTGGTGTTTCACATTGACGGGTAAGTTTTAGTGCTAGGGTTGCACTCAAACGTATGGTTTTCAGGAACAAAAAATATGAGGAGAACATTCAATTTCCTTTTTTATATCTCATTATGGGTGCAACAGAGGTGGGTTTTGTATCCAGCATTGACATTCAAAGGAGAACAGACGTTTTGGAAGGAAACAACATGAAAAAAATGCACCAAACGTATGGTTTTGAGGAACAGAAAATACAAGGAGAAAATCCGATTTCCTTTTTTATATTTCACTGTGCCTGCGACAGAGGTGGGATCTTTGTCGAACAATGACGTTTAAGAAAAATACCAAGACAACATCACACTCTTGTTTCTCTAGTCGTAGTAGTCACATACGAAGATGTTTTGCAAGAGGATTTTGGCTCAGGCATTCCCAGTATTGAAAATTCTTACTTGCAAACTAGAAATAGAAAACAACAACCAACAAACATGAATGCAACCACGACACTGAGACTTATCAGTGAATGGAGAACAACAGAAGCACAGTCCCAATCGTGGATGCAGAATCCCTACCGTGCAAACTACAACAACAGGTCCAACTGTGGATGCAAGACCCCAACCTTGAAAAGTTGAAGCAAACAAGAGCAAGAAGCAAACAAAAAACCAGTGAACAAGCATCAAGAGGTCCAACTGCAGCTGCAGGACCTCAACTTTGCAAAGTTGAATCAAACAACAATAAGCAGCATCCAGCGAACCAACGAGCAAGCATCAACCAGCCAACCAGTAATGTCGGTGAAGAACAATATTGCCCAAATTTACTGCAGACAAGATTGTATCCAAAAATCGGAGGAAAATGTATTGTTACACGCTTGTTAAGTAAAAATTTAAGGTTGTGAGGCCTGTCAGGTAAACATTTAAGGCTGTGAGGACCATCCAAGGGCCAACCACTGTGTAAACATTTAAGTAATTTGCAGTTTGCACGGTTGGGATTCTGCATCCGCGATTAGAACAATGTTTCTGTCATTACCCATTCACGAGTAAGTTTCACTGCCATGGTTGCATCCGTATTCGTTGTTTGTTTTTTCCAGTTTGCAAGTAAGAATTTTCAATACTGGGAATGCCTCGGTCAAAATCCTCTTGCAGAACATCTTTGTATGTGACTACTACGACTAGAGAAACAGGACTGTAATGTTGTCTTGGTCTTGTTCATGAACGTCAATGTTCGACACAGAACCCACCTCTATCGCAGCCATAGTGACATATAAAAAAGGAAATCGAATTTTCTCCTCACATTTTTTGTTCCTGAAAACCATACGTTTGGTGCATTTTTTTCAGACTGTACCTCATATTTTTTTTGCATTATTATTTTCCAACGAGTCCTAGTTTGATGTCCAAGACATGGAAGTGGGCACATGTGATTGTAAGGGAACAACCTGGAAAAAAATGCACCAAACTTATGGTTTTCAGGAATAGAAAAAATGAGGAGAAAATTTGATTTCCTTTTTTATATGTCACTATGGATGCGATAGAGGTGGGTTTTGTGTCGAACATTGAAGTTCAAGAACAAGACCAACACAACGTCACACTCCTGGTTCTCTGGTCGTAGTACTCACATACAAAGATGTTCAACAAGAGGATTTTGACTCAGGCATTCCCAGTATTGAAAAATTTTACTTGCAAAATGGAAATAGCAAACAACAAACAACGAATAGGAAGATAAACATGGCATTGAAACCCACCCGTCAAGCGTGCAAACTACAATCCCAAGAATACCAAGCGTGCAAACTACAACAACATGTCCAACTGTGGATGCAGGACCTCAACCTTGCAAAGTTGAAGAAAACAAGAGCAACAGGCAAACAACAAACTAGTGAACAAGCACCAAGAGGTCCAAGTGCAGTTGTAGGACCTCAACTTTGAAAAGTTGAATCAAACTACAATAAGCAGCGTCCACCGAACCAATGAGCAAGCATCAACCAGTGAAACAGTGATGTCGTTGAAGAACAATATTGCCCGTATTCACTGCAGACAACATTGTATAAAAAAAATCGGAGGAAAATATATTGTAGCACGCCTGTTAAGTAAACATTTAAGGCTATGAGACATGTTAGGTAAACATTTAAGGTTGTCAGGAGCGTCCAAGGGCCTCGCATTGTGTAAACATTTAAGAAAGAATGCAGTGTGGCAGGCATGTTTACCTATGTAATAATAAAAATGCCTAGGTACTTAATAATAATAATAATAATAATAATAATAATAATAATAATGACAATAGTTCGAACAATAGAGACTATGCAAAAAAAAATAGTCAAAAGACAAACTAATATGAAGTCAACTAATAAAAAACTGACTCTCGATGCTCAAAACTTTGGATATCTAAACATTTTAATAAAAATAGTAAAAATTCAGAAAGACCGTAGGTGATCAAAAACTTTGGATATGCTAACATATAAAACATTGGGAATAGCGAAGCTGGCAATAAGACCTCCAATTTGTTATCCAATCAGATCATGACATATATGGTATTTTTTATTATATAAAAAATAATGTTTCTAGTTCTCTAGTTCCAACAATAGAGATTATGCAAATATTTGCAGTCAAAAGACAAACTAATATGAAGTCAAGGAATTATCAATCGCTATAATCCCTTTACACCTTCACATGGACTAATAATATACATTGTTTTAAAATAATTTTCATGTACAATGTCCATCTATTTTTAATAATATTGTGTTTTTTCCATTATTATAAAGTTTATTTATTTATAATAATATTAAAATGTTATATTTTAATTATGATTTAATAATTTTTAATTTATGGAAAGGATTTTGAGTTATGAGATTAACGTTTGTCTAAATACATCTTGAGGAGGAGTACAATATTGAAGAAATATTTAAACAACTAAAATTTATTGAGATCATTGTTTCTCTAGGTACATCCTCATCCATGAGGAGCATTATTAAAAGTTCTCGACTTTTATACATAACTTATTTTTAACGAACGTGCAAACAAGTAAATGACATTTCTTTAAGGAATAAGTTATTTTCAACCATATATAAAAAGTTGTGTAAATAATTAAATAAAAAAAT
>SNQJ01S0082573.1:6009-41265 GCA_010110895.2 Picea sitchensis
ATATGGCACAAAAGGTTTGGACATTTGAATTTCAGATACATACAACATCTTAGCAAGAAAATATTGGTTGATGGTATACCAAACATCCATTTCTCCAAGGGAGTATGTGAGGGATGTGTTCTCGAAAAACACCCTCAAGAGAAATTCAACAAAGGAAAGTCTCAGAGAGCCTTCGCACCTTTATATATGATCCACAATGACCTTATGGGTCCTTTTCCGCATCCATCGATCAGAAAAATGAGGTTTGTTCTCATTTTTGTTGATGATTTCTCACATTTTACATGGATCTACTTTATCGGGGAAAAATCTGAGGTCTTTCAACACCTCAAAGATTTCAAATCCCTGTTTGAGACATAGTCCAGAAAGAAGATTAAGGTCCTCCAAACTGATAACTGACACAGGATGCATACCCCGCAGGGTCTCTACGCCGACCTCCCGGTCAAAAGGACCATTCTTATTCACCCTCAAGCTGAAGCGGCTCTTTCGATTCCCACTGGAATCTCCAACTCCCGACCCACAGGTCCTTACTGCCCTGTCACGGCCTCCACACGTGCCTATGACTTTTCCTCGATTGATAATTTCAGGTTTCGGGGTTTCGTGATCCCCGACGTCAAGAGTCCCTTGTCCTCTTGAATCCTTGATCTCTGATGAGTCAATTCACTGATACGTGCCTTTACATGTTAGCCCTCCTGGCTAAACTCCTAGCCCACATGACCACTATCCCCGTGACCGCAGTCTTATCTCTCGTCGGGGTTTCGGGCTTTCCAATGTCGAAATACAGGGACACTCTTGTCATCAGGATCTCCGACTCTCCGAATCCTGATTTCCCGATGTGATTCTCCTATCAGGACCTTTCCCGAGGCTTCGATCGCTGCCATGCATCCCCTCAATATGGATGGTCCTAATCGCCTCTCGCGATTTCATGAATTCTGATGCTCCGGAAGTCTTGCCCTCAGGATTTGTGAAACGCCGAAACCCTAATGCGCCGATTTGACTTTTCTATCGGGGCTTTCCCCGATAATTTGGATCTTTTCCATGTGTCCCCAACAGATGGTTGGCTTTGATCCAATATCACAGTTTCAGATTTTTTTATACCCTGATGAATGAAACTCTCTGCCAACTCAAAACCTCGGTAGCCGATATACCGATGGGTCGCTTGATCCCCGCCACGTGTCTCCACAAACGGATGGCTCAGATTCACTCTCGCTATTTTGAGACTTGAAATGTCTCGACTTTCTCGACCTCGAGAACTCCAATATCCCAAACGTCGATATTCCGATAATTCAATCCTTTCAAGACTTCCACCCTCCTATTCATGAAGCTAAACCTCATGTAGCTCCCAACCGATCTGACGGTTGTCGGGTATTTCGCTCTAGATCTGATGGTTCAGTTCCGTCCTTCTTGTGCGCTCCTCCTGAGCTTCCTTCCTGGATGTGAAATCTTCAATGGTCCAGATCTCTTTTCTCCAGTCGATCCGATGGTTGTTTTGCTCTTCCTCCTGATCTTGCACACTGTCTTCCGAGACTTGGAAGAATTTCAATTTTCCACAAGGCCTCAACCTTGAATTCTTTTTTCTGCGAGCTCCTTTACTTTGGGTCCTCGCTTGTGCATGTAAAAATGCTTCCCCTCCTGAGCTTGGGTACTTTGAACTCATCAAAGAGTTCTTTGACCTCTGTGTTCCTTGCAGCTATAAATCCATGCGCTGAAAGCACTACCCCTCCTGAGCTTACCCTTGAATCCCAAAGGGATTCTTTGACTCCTGCGCCTCTGCAGAGTCTTCACGCACACAAAGTGCTATCTCCTCTGAGTTTCTCAAACACTCAGATATCTAAGGAATTAAATCCTTCTTTCTTCCTCCTTTAGATGGAGACTATTCGGATGCCCTCCTGGCTATCCTCTACCTCAAGAAACCTATTGTTGAGTCCTCAGGGTGTTCAGCAACCATGTGAAGATCCCTCATTGGACTCTTCCTTCAAATTCCAGTACTCAAAGAGTTCTCTTCTCTTCTATTCCTGTCTGTACAATGTCTCAATGCCCACCTGGTAGAGTATCTTTTCACAGGACGTCCAGTAGTTCTGTCCTCTGTGCACTCCTTGCACCTGCTCAATTCCCACTTGGCAAAGCTCCTCAGAATCCTTAGTGATTATGGTCCTCCTTAAGAAATCACAGCAGAGTTCTTCTCAATGTACCACTATGCATATGCTCAATGCCCACTTGGCAGAGCTTCACGGAACTCCTTAGAGATTATGTTTGCAACTATGTTCTTCCCTCACAGCCTTGCCTCCAAGGTATTCAGCAACCTTGAGGTCTTCCCTGAGTTGTTGATTCTAGTTCTTGTGCTGCAACACGTCTTTGTCTGAACCCGCAGTATTCAGAAGTGCTTCAGTGCACTGGTATTCAGAGACCACGGTACTCTATCATGCCCTCATGGCATGAAACCTCAAAGACCTTCACCTAAAATCAGACACACTCCTGCAAATGCAAACCTACAACATACAACTACAGTATATAGAGAACACTCACAAACATCCACATAACACAAAAATACATGCAGGAAAAACTTCTTCTGTTTATATTAAATGGTTAATGCCTGTTTTTACAAGGTGTTCCTGAGCACGGCCTATAACAAGGTCTCATCTCCTTCTCTTCTGTTCTCTACTCGCAAACCAGCACACAACTAACTACTCTAAGAGATACAATCGATCTTTTTACATGAGGGGGCTCTTCAAGCTCTTCCCTCCAATCTACCTACCCTATTCAATTACATTGAATGGGTTGTCTAGTCCACTATCCAGATCTAGATCTCAGCCTTACAGACATTAAAGGCCTTCTTATCTACAGCCTGCATAAAGGCACGGCTTCACAACTCAACAGCTTAAACATTTAATTACATTCAATTCTAAAATCAAAATGACGACTGCACCTCTCTTCAGCTTTGAATGCATGCACTTGACGTGGTTAGCTGGATGGTTGGCTGATGTGGAGATATGCTCCTGCATCATACTCCTCTGCTGCAAAATTCATGAGCTCCTGCTCATAATATTCCCATCTCTGACATTGAAATCCTCCTGGATCCCAAATCATCCTTTGGAGCTGTTTATCCACTCCATCTTCCTGTTGTTGCTTCTTTCGCACTGTTGTTGCTTCCTTTCTGCTGCTCAGCCTCTCCTTGCTGAAAGTTTCTACTGACTATATCATCAACCTTCTAATCATGTTGATCACTTCATCCATCTTCTCAAATGGTTGGCCCTGTCCATGCAGTCTCCTCGGCTGCAAAATTTTTTGGCACATGGGCAGATCACTATGATCTCCCACACCTTCTTCATCAGTTTCCAACTTCACCTATTGGATGTGCATGCTCTGCACCTTCACCCTTCTCTCCAGGGCTTCAATCTACTCATACAGATCAGCAAAACAAATGTTGTCTGCCCCTTCTTCTTCTTCTTCTACAAACTCCCATGTTGCAGTATTTTCAGCTTCCGGGCTGAAAATATTGAGTCATTCCTCAGAATGCTCATCATCCTCTTCTGCTTCTTCTGTTGTCAGCTTCATTGCTACAACTTCCTCAGCTTCCTGGCTGAATATGTTGCGCCATTCCTCAGAATTCTCATTTTCCTCTCCTGCTTCTTGGGCAGTTTCAAATATACGCTCCAATTTTTCTTCCCTGACAGTCACAACTGACTATTCTTCTACTATTGCTGCTTCATATACAACACAGACTTCTACCTCCTCTGAGCTAAGTGGTAGGGGTATTTCAATTCCCCCAATCATTAGAAGGTCCTTCAGATCCTCCTCTTCTACAAGCTGCATCTGCTTATCTAAATCCATCCCTGAGATCACCTGCTCTATCAACTCTTCTGGTTGATTCCAACTCATCTTCTCATCCCTGCCCACCTGGCAATATGGGATCTGTTCACTGCTCTCCTGGAAGATTATGAGATCAAATGATCCCATATTCATCAGCACTCCTGGCTAAATTGACCTCACCTCTGAGTCCATGATGCTTTCAGATAGTCTCGAATTCTCATCTCTGCCCACCTGGCAATCTGAGATGCTTCCACTACCCTCCTGGTAGTCTTCGAGATCCTGCAGCGACCTCATATCATTGCCCAACTGGAAATGTGAAATTACTTGGCTGCCCTCCTGACAGTTCTTGAGATCCCGCAGTGATCTCAACTCCTTGCCTCCCTGGAAATATGGAATTTCATCTCTGCCCTCCTGACAGATTATGAGATCTTCGACTGATCCCATTTTACTTTCTTCATTGAGACCTCTCCTAGTCTTCGGTTCACATATCTGAACCATTTCTTCTTCTGGTCCATTGAGGTTTTCATCCTGCCTCAACCATCCTCTTAACAACCTACGTTGTCTTCTAGCCATCAACTCTTTGACTGGCCATTTTACCTTTAGCTTCCCCATGGGCCATTCATATACCCATCTCTGCTTGTTATTTTGTTGCATCCGCAATGCAAGCTCTTCCATTCTTTCCTTGATGTTGGCAAGTTCTTTTCCCCTTTCGGTTGTGCTCATCAGCTCTGGGTTTTTTCTTCCAGCATATCTACGGCCTTCAGTAGCCATGTTGTTGTCTATCTGCCTTCCTAGAAAATATTATGCTCACTCTGCAAACTTGAGTGTCTCAGCTTCTCCTACAGTCCTCCTGACTGTCTATGGACTATTGCCTACCTGCAAACAAATCCTTACAGAGTTTCAGTACTCTGTCTTCTTCCTTTACCTTCTCCCTCTGCTTGAAATATAGAAGCAAGAATCATGCTCTGATACCAACTTGACGTAGGACGCATACCCCGCAGGGTCTCTGCGCCAACCTCCTGGTCAAAAGGATCATTCTTATTCACCCTCAAGCCGAAGCAGCTCTTTCGATTCTCACTGGAATCTCCAATTCTCGATCCACAGGTCCTTATTTCCCTATCACGACCTCTGCATATGCCTATGACTTTTCCCCGATTGATAATTTTGGGTTTCAGGGTTTCATGATCCCCGACATCAAGAGTTCCTTGTCCTCTTGAATCCCCGATCTCCGATGAGTCAAGTCACCGATACGTGCCTTTACATGTTATCCCTCCTGGATAAACTCCTGGCCCACGTGACCACTATCCCTGTGACCGCAATCTTATCTCTCGTCGGGGTTTCGGGCTTTCCAATGTCGAAAAAAATGAACACTCTTGTCATCAAGATCCCCGACTCTCTGAATCTCGATTTCCCGATGTGACTCTCCTATCGGGACCTTTCCCGACGCTTCGATCACTGCCATGTGTCCCCTCAAGATGGACGGTCTTGATCGCCTCTCGCAATTTCATGACTTCTGATGCTCCGAAAGTCTTGCCCTCAGGATTCGCGAAACGTCGAACCCCGATGCGTCGATTTGACTTTTCTATCAGGGCTTTCCCCGATAATCTGGATCTCCACCACGTGTCCCCAATAGATGGACGACTCTAATCCAATCTCATAGTTTCAGAGTTTTCGATACCCTGATGACAGAAATGCCCTGCCAACTCAAAACCCCGATAACCGATATACCGATGGGTCGCTCGATCCCCACCACGTGTCTCCACAAACGGACGGCTTATATTCACTCTCATTATTTCAAGACTTGAAATGTCCCGACTTTCTCGACCTCGAGAACTCTGATATCCCGATAAGTCAATCCTTTTGGGACTTCCACCCTCCTGTTCACGAAGCTAAACCTTGTGCAGCTCCCAACCGATCTGACGGTTGTAGGGTATTTCGCTCTAGATCTGACGGTTCAGATCCGTCCTTCTTGTACGCTCCTCCTCAGCTTCCTTCCTAGACGTGAAATATTCAACGGTCCAGATCTCTTTTCTTGAACTGATTCGATGGCTTCTGTGCTCTCCCTCCTGAGCTTGCACACTGTCTTTCGAGACTTGGAAGAATTTCAATTTTCCACAAGGCCTCAACCTTGAATTCTTTTCTCCGCGAGCTCCTTTACTTTGGGTCCTCGCCTGTGCGTGTAAAAACGATGCCCCTCCTGAGCTTGGGTACTCTGAACTTGTCAAATATTTCTTCGACCTCTGTGTTCCTTGCAGCTATAACTCCATGCGCTGAAATCACTACCCCTCCTGAGCTTACCCTTGAATCCCAAAGGGATTCTTTGACTCTTGCACCTCTGCAAAGTCTTCATGCACACAAAGTGCTATCTCCCCTGAGTTTCTCAAACAATCAGATCTCTAAGGAATTAAATCCTTCTTTCTTCCTCCTTTAGATGGAGAATATTTGGATGCCCTCCTGGCTATCCTCTGCCTCAAGCAGCCTATTGCTAAGTCCTTAGGGTGTTCAGCAACCCTGTGAAGATCCCTCAGTGGACTCTTCCTTCAAATTCCAGAACTCAAAGAGTTCTCTTCTCTTCTGTGCCTGTCTGCACAATTTCTCAATGCCCACCTAGTAGAGTATCTTTTCACGGGACATCCAGCAGTTCTGTCCTCTATGCACTCATTGCACCTGTTCAATGCCCACTTGGCAGAGCTCCTCAGAATCCTTAGTGATTATGGTCCTCCTTAAGAACTCACAGCAGAGTTCTTCTCAATGTACCATTGTGCATATGCTCAATGCCCACTTGGCAGAGCTTCACAGAACTCCTCAGAGATTATGTTTGCAACTATGTTCTTCCCTCACAACCTTGCCTCCAAGGTATTCAGCAACCTTGAGGTCTTCCCTGAGTTTTTGATTCCAGTTCTTGTGTCCCAACATGTCTTTGTCTGAACCCGCGGTATTCAGAAGTGCTTCAGTGCACTAGTATTCAGAGACCGTAGTACTCTATCATGCCCTCATGGCATGAAACCTCAAATACCTTCACCTAAAATTAGACACACTCCTGCAAATGCAAACATACARCATATAGAGARCACTCACAGACATCCACATAACACAGAAATACATGCAGGAAAAACTGCTTATGTTTATATTAAATGGAAAATGCTTGTTTTTACAAGGTGTTCCTGAGCACGGCTTATAACAAGGTCTCATCTCCTTCTCTTATGCTCTCTACTCATAGACCAACACACAACTAACTACTCTAAGAGATACAATTGATCTTTTTACATGAGGAGGCTCTTCGAGCTCTTCCCTCCAATCTACCTACCTTAGTCAATTACATTGAATGGGTTGTCTAGTCCGCTATCCGGATCTAGATCTCATCCTTACAAACATTAAAGGCCTTCTTATCTACAGCCTACATAAAGGCATGGCTTCATAGCTCAACAGCTTAAACATTTAATTGCATTCAATTCTAAAATCACAATGACGACTGCGCCTCTCTTCAGCTTTGAATGCGTGCACTTGACGTGGTTGGTTGGCTGGTTGGTTGACGTGGAGAGATGCTCCTGCATCAATAACGAAGGAGAGTATGTAAATCATGAGATCCATGATCCTTTCCATGAGGCAGGGATCCAGTTGCAGCACACAGTTCCCTATACTCCGCAGAAAAACGGAGTTGTTGAGCAGAAAAACAGATCTCTAAAAGAGATGGCATCTTGCATGTTGCATGCAAAGCCTCTAAACAGAGACTATGGTTCAAGGAACTTAATTGCGCAACATACATGAAAAATATATCTCCCCATAGATCTGTCAAGGATAATACCCTCTACGAGGCTTGGAGTGGCCTCAAACCAGAAGTGACCCACTTTCACATTTTTGGTTCACGTGCATGGGCCCGGATTGCCTCTGAAAAGAGGAAGGCACTTGATCCACAGAGAACTGACTACATTTTTGTTGGATATCCTGACGGTGTGAAGGGATATAGACTTATTGATCTTTCCTTGGACCAACTCATCATTGAGGGAACTCTCCAATTCAAGGAAAGTGTCTCGCATGCACCTCAGCAGCCGCATGCAGACACCTTCATTCTTCCACTTGTCTAAGATGATGATCATGCACATGTCAAATTTTCTTCAGAGGAGAGTTCTAATCCAGAGGACTCATATGATTCATATTCAGATTCAGTACAGTCGGATGCAGATTCAGAGCATCGAGATGCAGTTGCAGAGCCAGAGTAGAGGCCCAAGTGGGCACAGACTACTCTTCGAGATGCATGGGATCTCATTGGTGATTCAGCCGATACTAGGAGGACTCAATCTGATTTCTAGGAGCCTCATGTTGCACTCACTGCTACTGAACCATTTCCCTCCATGCATATTTTCTTGGTTCAGTATTTAGATCCACAGTCTTATGACGAGGCTGCTAGAAATCCCTTTTGGGAATCCGCCATGTAGGAGGAGTACAACTCCCTCCTCGAGAACTAGACTTGGGATATAGTTCCCCTTCCTTCTGGGAGAAAACTTGTCAGATGCAGATGGGTCTAGAGGACCAAGAGCACAGAGGATGGATGGATTAGAAGATACAAAGCCAAGCTTGTTTTCAAAGGATTTCAGTAGGTTCATGGTATTGACTATGATGAGACCTTCACTCCAACAGCGAATATGGATTCCATATGATTAGCACCTGCTATTGAGGAAGCCAAAGGATGGGAATTCCATAATATGGACGTGAAGAATGCATTTATTCACGATGATCTCTTCAAGGAGATCTACATGGAGCAGCCCCAGGGATTTATGTAGGAATCATATTTGGTATGTCGACTGAAGAAGTCCCTTTATGGCCTCAAGCAGGATTTGAGGGCATGGTATGACAAGATGGACTCCTATCTATTGTCACAGAACTTTGTACATTGTAAATCAGACCTGGATGTCTACATGCTCAGGAAGACTGATTCACTTCTACTCTTAGTTCTGTACATTGATGATTTGTTGATCACCAGTTGCTCGACTTCAGTGATTTTTGCAGTCAAGAGGATTCTACACGAATTTTTTTTTATGACGGACATGGGTCCGCTACACTTCTTCCTTAGACTCGATATCAGTCGGGATGCCTCAGGCATCAAACTGTCGCAAGCCATGTATGCATGAAATCTCCTTGAGAGATTTCACATTACAAACTACAAGTATGCTCTGACTCCTTTTCTATCAGTAGTAAAACTTGAGGATGGCGGGGAGACTCCACTGGTTGATAGCAAACTATACAGACAACTAGTGGGGAGCTTTTTGTATCTCACACACTCCATACCAGACTTCTCATATGCAGTTGGCACAGTTTCCAGGTTCATACAGGAGTCACATGACCTACATTGGAAAGTTGCAAAGTGTATCCTTCGATACATACAGGGAACCATGACCTTTGGGATTCATTATGTAGCATACTCTACATTATATCTCATTGGTTTTACTGATTCTGACTGGGTTGGCGATAGCACTGATCGCAAGTCCACATCTGGTTACTCACTCAATCTTGGTTCTGGGCCTATATGTTGGTCAAGCAAGAAGTAAGCTTCCATTACTCTATCTTCAGCCAAGGTAGAGTACAGAGGGGTAGTTAACATAACAATTTAGGCTATGTGGCTACAACATTTTCTCATTGAGTTGGGAATTCAGTTTCATTGGCCGATCGTCATCTGGTGTGAAAACCAAAGCACTGTGAAGTTATATAGAGATCCAATTCAAAGGAAGCATATGAAGCACATCTAGATCCACATGCACTACATCTGAGACTTAGTACACAAGGGGATCATCAACTTACAGTTCTATCCTTCAGCAGAACAGATGGCAAACATCTTCACCAAGACCTTCACTAATCAGAAATTTCATTCTATGCGAAGTCGTCTTGGAGTGAAGGACATAGTTTCCTAGCAACTATAGTTCTTTGTTTTACATGCATTGTACCTTGAGGGGGGGGGGATTTCCCATGATTTTTTCCCTCTTTTCTCACTTTATTTCAGTGTATATTTTGTATTTGGGTCTTAACATGGCCTCGTTGCCAGGACCCATTCTTTATTTTCACCATAGTGATGTTCATTGGGGGGGGAGGTGTGGAGTTACTTCACACACACCTAGGATTTATTTTTCCTAAGGTTTTTCCTTATTTATTAGTCATAATTAGTCATTATCCAGTCTCCTATACTTTAGGGTAGAATATTCCACATGTAGAATATTCTCTTTTAGTTGGCACTTCAATTTGACTAGTTGAGTTGAGTTTAGATGTTGCATTGGTTTTGTCACCATGCAACATTGGGATCATCAACATGCTAATTCGACCTTGCCTTGGTATCATCACCAAACTAGCACATTACCCTTGATTCCCTAAGTTAACTCCTCACTTCTCTCTATTCAATCAGTTAACTGAAGACTAGTTGACTAGTTAACTCAACTAGGTGGCAGTTCACTCCCGTAACTGCCTGAGAGACTAAACTAGGTGGAAGTTCACTCTCGTAACTGTTGGTGTGTGTCCATATCACTATATACCACCACTATGGTGCATTGGTTCTCCTCCAGTGTCACTCATTGAGTTATATAGAGTATATCATGTGTAAATTATTCATTATTCACAACGGTTAATGAGAATTCTTTCATTCTTTCTCTCCTTCTTCTTCTTTCTCCAATTCTCTCTGCAAATGTGTGTATTATTGTTTAGCTAGATCTATTTTGTGTAGGTTCAACACATTTACAGTTATTAGGGCTACAAGATATGCACCTTTAGTATTGCCAGATAATATCCATCCTCTCCCAGGAAATGATTACATGAAGTACCTTCCATGGTTTGACAATGAATGGGAAACAACTGCAGAGGAACATTTGACAGCTTTTTATTCTTTTGCTGATAATTTTCAAGTGTATTATGATCATGTATGGATGAGTATTTTTGTCCAAAGTTTATATGGATAAGTGGGTAAGTGGTTCAATAACTTAAGAGCTAACTCCATTACTACTATCACAGACCTTGATGCTACCTTCTTGATAAAGTGGGCAGACAAGAAAGATGATTTGTATTACATGAAAGAATTCAACAATTTTCGAGGAAAAAATGGTGAATATGTCTCTGAATTCTCTCATAGATTTAATCGTATGTACCAAATGATATTATGTCATCTGAAAGATTAGCAAAGGTCACGTATGCTAATGCCTTTGATGTTGATTTGTGTTTGCTACTAAGGGAAAGAAGATCATCCACTTTGGTTGATATGTAAGATTCATATCTAGAAGTTGAATCCAACATTCTAGCATCAGAATAGCTCAAGAAGAGTTCAGATAAGGGAAAGATAAAAGAAGATTATAATTCCTCTTCATCAAATACCAAAAATCAGAAGATTTCCTTGGAGGAGATGGCAAGAAATATGGAGGAAATGTCATCTGAGTTTTCTAAACTCGGATTGGAAAAACGAAAAACGGAATACACCTCAGGAAGGAAATTGAAATACAAATCAATATAGAAGACCTTATAACCCTCAAATCATGCAGAGGGATAAGAAGAATAATGATGATAAAAAAATCTAGACACCCCTGCAGAATAATTATATTGAGCAAAATCAAGAAGTTGAAGAGGTAGATGAATATTTGGATATTCATTTGTTAGGAGATGAGATTTCTCTCAATTACCTAACACATAATGAATATGAAGATTCATTGAATGCAAAGGCTAGGGAAGTTCCAGATAATATTCTTTGTAACACAAATCAACATGGGTACAATATTAGATCCAAATCGGCTGCTACTAAACCTGCTCCTCAAAAAGACAAATCTACTCTTGCTAAACCTACTCCTCAAAAACATAAGTTTGATGCCCCAACAGTACAGATAGACAGCAAAAATCCTGAAAAGAAGCAAGTACATCCAACTATGAAAGTATCATCCCCAGAGGCAGACAAGTTCCCATCTCCTTTCAGTCTAGAACATTAGATAATTAAGATCAAAATTCCTATTCCTTTGACTGAATTGATTAAAACTAATTCTTATAGGAGTCAGATTTTGAAATGGTTACAGCTTTCTTCAGTCATAGATCTTCTAATTGATGTGATTAATATCCAAGATGAAAAATCCATTATTGTCTTAGGGACAATTGTAGAATAGATGGATGACTCCACTCCCCCTTTTCATGTCTCATTAAACGTTCATGACAAAATCCTTCATAACTACCTGTTATATTCTAGAGCCTCCCATAATCTTATGCCAAAGGTTGTCATGGAATAATTGGGGTTAGAAAACACCAAATCATACCATGATCTCTTTTATTTTGATTCCAAAAAAGTCAAATGCTTGGGGGTTATTAAATACCTTGATGTTTCATTATCTCAAATCCTAGCCAAGAGTTTAGTCATGGATATTGTTGTAGCTTATATCCCTCCTAGGTTTGGTATGTTTTTGTCCTGATCTTGGTGTAAGAAGATTGGGGAATATCTTCAAATGGATATCTCTTATGCCACTATACCTATTTTCAGAGGATAATTTAGAAGACTCTATCGTGAAGCTCAATTGGCATATATTATCAGTGACAGTGATAATTCTATAAATCATCCTATATATGCAGTTGATGTGGACTTGGGATCCTCTATATTTCATATTGATAATGTTGTCCAACAGTCTTTGCCTTTCAAAAAACCAGTTGTTGTTCCATAGTCTGTTGAGAGTCAAAATCTACTATGGAAATTATAATTTGATGGAGTCTCATCTAGAGAAGGCGCAGGGGCAGGTGTAGTGTTGATTTCTCTTGAACATGAAGTCATTACCTTGTCTTACAAGTTATAATTTGATACAACAAATAACATTGAAGAGTACAAGGCATTGTTGTTGGGTCTTAGGGTAACTAAAGAAATGAAAATTCAAAATACAAGGCATTGTTGTTGGGTCTTAGGGTAACTAAAGAAATGAAAATTCAAAATTTAGCTGGTCCATGGGGATTCGAACCCCATTGGACGTAAGGTCATAGATGTATATCAGACAAAGAACATTTGGTTGAAATACTTATAAAATGAGGTATGGGACATCATTGAAGCCTTCTTTCTATCTTTTAACATTGCATATATTCCAAGAAATTATAATGAGCAGGTCGATTCACTGGTTGTGGAAGCAAGTACTTTTAAACCTCCTTTAACCCCAAAGTTGAAATATGAACTAGATGTTAGGTACATGCCTTCTATTCCATAAAATCTCAAGTATTGAAGAGTATTTGAGGAATATTCTAAAATCAAAAGGCTCATTGAAGCTATAGATGATTTTTCTTCAATACATGTTGATCAAGACAAGGATTTGGATGAGGGTAACTAGAATTTGAATTTTCATAATATGATTGTTGGGCATAAGATCTTGCAATTGCCTACTAATCATATCCCAAAAGGTTTGGTGCCTCTTGAAAGAATTTTTATCATAATGATGTTCATGTGAAGCTCCTTGATCCTGAAAAAGGAGTAGGTGTGAATGATTGCAACCTTGGGACTGCTGCAAATCCTAAACATGTTAAATTATCAAAATTCCCATCAGCAAAATACCTGTTAAATATGAGGAACTATTGAAGGATTTCATTGATATTTTGCATGGAAATATGAAGATCTTATGACCTTTGATGAAACTATCATTTAACACAAGATACCTTTGAAAGAGAATGTAAAACCTTACAAGAAGAAATTAAGGCGATTAATCCCTTTGTTACCTATTATGGAGAAGGAAGTCAAGAAACTTTTAGATTCTAAGATCATCAGACTCCAATGAGGTATTTTACCTGGATAGAAAATCTAGTTCCAAGAAGAAAAGGAAATGTGAAACTTAATTTTGTGTAGATTTCAGAAATTTGAACATATGTTCTCAGAATGACAACTATCCATTCCCCAAAATGGAACATATATTGCAGAAGGTGGTAGGATCTAGAAGGTTGTCTATGATTGATGGTTTCTCCCGATACAACCAGTAGTTGTTCATCCAGATGATATGGAGAAGACTACTTTCACAACAATCTTTGGGGTACTTTTATGTATGCCCAAATGCCTTTGTTTGATGAATGTTGTAGCCACTTTTCAGTGAGCCATGGATATCACCTTCATGGGAGAGAAGGATAAGTTTGTTATCATCTATTTGGATGACATTATTGTATTCTCTAAATCTGATGAGGATCATCTACATCATTTGAGACGGGTATTTCTGAAGTGCAAAAGGTATGGTCTTTCTTTTAAATCCAAAAAAGTCTCATTTTCTTTAGAACAAGGGAAATCGATAGGTCATATTGTTTGTGTTGATGGAGTTAAAATTGATCCCGCTAGAGTGATATCCATTCAAAAGATTTATATCCCTAGAACTAAGAAGGAAATCTAGTCTTTTCTTGGGAAGATAAACTTTCTCATAAGGTTTTTCCCAACTTCTACAACTAATAAACACATAACTAGCATGTTGAAGGAAGGTAGTGAGATCAAATGGAGAACATAAGATAAATATTTTTTCCAATCTATTAAGCAAACTATTTCAGATGCACCTATTTTAATTAGCCAAGATTTTGAAAAAAGAGTTTGATTTTTTCTTTTTCATCTCAAGATACTTTAGTAGTTTCCCTTCTACAGAGAAATTCTGAGGGTTTTGAACAACCCATTGCCTTTCTTAATAGAGAAGCACTACTGATGTTGAGTAAAAATATGATATCGTGGAGAAGAAGGATTTTGCTTTGGTGAAAGCACTAAAATATTTTAAAGTTTTTGTGCTACATTACAAAATCATTGCATATGTATCATCTAGTTCTATTAAATATATATTAACTCAAATCCGTAAAATTATGGAAAGAGAAGTAAATGGATAGTTAAGCTACTTGAATATGACATGAGATCAAGTCACTGCTTGGGGTCAAAGGTAAGAAGCAGCTTTATAGTTGATTCAATTGCAGAGCCATGGGAGTTGATTACATTTGTAATAATTCAGGAAATTTACATCCTCAAAATAATAGTTATCAAGTCAATGAAAATATTTTTGAATCATAATGGTACAGAGATATCCTTTATTTTCTCTCAAAGAGAATCAAGCTCCCTCCAGACATGGATAAGTTCAAAGCAAGATCTCCATCAAACTCAAAGTTGTAAAGTATTGTGTGAATAATAAAACTTTGTTTTGGAGGGACCTCCTTCTAGATTTTTATTGATATGCCTTGATGAAGAAGAAGCATGGAGATTCATGATAGATTTTCATGAAGGGGTGTGGGGGGGACATCACTTCTAGAAGTCCACTACATATAAGATAATTAGGGCTGGGTACTATTATCTAGTATACTCCTCTCATATCTGTGGAAAAGGTTAGAGCATGTGAGAAATGCCAAAGGTTTAATGGGTAAACAAGATTAATTTCATTCTCAAGCCCTGTGAAAAGTGTCTACACTCTTTCCAACAAGTGATTTTGATTTCATAGGTGAGATTCACCATCCATCCAGTGGCCATGATAGATGGATTATGACAAGACATATTACTCTACAAAGTGGATTGAAGTTGTAAATTTAGAAGGAGGCAACCCATACAATCATGAGTTTTCTTGAAGAGAATATTTTATCTAGGGTTTGGTTGTCGAGAAGTGATCATCAAAAATAACATTGCATCTTTCAAATCCACTAACATCGTAAAATTATGTGAATATTATGGCATCAAGCTTAAGAATTTGACTGTCACCCATAGGGCAATATGCCAGCTTAATCATCCAATAAAAGTGTAATTTAACTTCAATAAGGAAACTTTTGGAAGATAATAAGAGTTCTTGGGATTCAAAGTTGAAATGTGCTTTGTGGGCTGATCGTGTTAGCACAAAGAGAGCAATTGAAAATTCATCGCTTCAAGTATATATGGTTCTGGAAGCATTATTTCCAATACAAATTTCTTTTCCATTTGTAAATTTTCTGCAAGAAATTGAAGTTGAACCTAATGATGATATCAGAAGGATTTGTTAGATTGTAGAATTGTAGCAAGCAAGAGAGAAGCTTCTTAAGAAGGCACATCGGCATCAAAAAAAGGTTAAAGAGACTTTGGACATAAAAATAAAAATAGAGTAGTTTCACCGGGATTTGGTTTTGAAATGGGATTACCACAGAGAAGACTAACATGGGAAGTTTGAAATCCTATGATCGGTTCCATTCATGGTGGATAAGGTCTTGGACAACAACACATTCCTCTATTACAAAATTTGAAGGTGAAGAGGTTTTGGTACAAGTAAATGGGTGTTTTCCAAAAAAATTCTTTACTAAGGTCATTGGTGGATCAAATATCATTGTACATATCGATGTGGTGTGGTAGTTAGACAATGAGGACTCCATATCTCAATGCAGAAATACTGCAACTTATCCTTTTTCAGTTTCCGATGTTAGTTTAATATTTCAGTTTGATGTCTTTTGAATAATATTTTTCCCAACTTCAGGACTTGAAATAGTTATAGTCTGCATAATCAACATGGCAAAAATCTCAAAGTAATATAAGGAACATGTCTACTTAAATTTCTTGGAATTCCACAGGGATAAATCCATCCCCAATGGATCCATTGTTATCACCTGTTATGTTCTTCAAAGCCTCACCTCTCATCTCTTATTTTCTCCATTTAAATTTTTCTTGTATAAGCCATAAATTCTCATAATTAGGTTGTTACGGGTTCAAAATCTTATTAGGGGGGTAAAATTAGTATTATGTTGAGAGAAATGAGGAATACTTAGTCTTGTAAAATGGAAAGGAAGAATTTTGCACATTTTTGTAATCATCCCATACCATTTTAAGTTTTAAATCACTTCATCAGAAGTCATACGTCATGTCATAACCTTTGTCTCATCATTACTAAGTTAGATGATGACTTTCAAGTTGTTTTCATTCCAAATATGCCAAAGGGCATTTTATGCAGGGCACTATAGGAACTTCTAATTGTCCCTATGTTTCATCATCATCACTTATATTGTTGAAGGAATTTTGAAGACATGGATCAGTCCTACCTAGAAGAATTAAAGACTCAAGGAAGTTATCAAGTAACTATCCATATCATAGCATGAAAAGGTGTCGGTACTTTCATCTGTTTGTATATGTTACCCAGGACATCACACAAATGGGGTTTCTTAAAACGGTTTTTTTAACCTGGAGTTTTATTTGTTTCTATAAGATTCAAATCGCAGCTGGTAAATTTAGATTTCCTCCTTATACCCAACAAATATTGTATATATATATCTACATAGAAGACGTATACCACTCCTACACCATGGCATATAGTCTTATGGTGATCTAAAAATGAAAAAGATCAATCTTGAAAATATTTACATAAGTAAATTCTATGTGTTAAAAGCAAATGGATCAACTTTGCAACACATCATTAATAGGATTTCTATCGATTTAAGATGCAAGATAATACAAGAAAGATAATCAATGAACATAAACACATAACAATAACAAATGATAAAGGAGTTCACCCTCTTGGGCTACATCTCCCTTTGGTCCAACTTCAAATGGATCATTATTATTATTTGCTCAAAGTGCCAAAAAAATGTGCTTTACAATGTTCAAAATGACCAATAGACTGCCCCAATGGCTTCAAAGCATCCAAAAACCCCAAGCTGAGCTTTTTCAAAGACCTCGTTTGGCCAAAAATGAAGAAGCTAGCTTCCTTGAAGTCTCCCTCTTAAACTTTGCTGTCTCTGGTTCTAAAAACGCACCACCGCTCATGCAATCCTAGTACACACGCTTATTTAAAGCGAAAAACTCAAATATTAATCAACGCTAACCGGCAATAACGGCGGTGAATCAGAGGGATGGTTATGGGCCAACCCCTAACCGCCCCAGTTTTGGGCAATACGAGGGTCCACGATGTGACCTCGGGCTAGCAAAAGAACTCAATCATTTCAAACCCCCGCACTCTCTGTTGTGGTCGCATGCGGTCAAACATATAACAACGACTACATTAACAATCCTTCGCGCGCCTTTTTAATGGAGGGCATGGTCATATATATATATATATGACCGAGGGCCGAGGCTGGCCCGGACCGCTCCCCAACTCATAACATAAATCAATTCAAATATTTTATAAAACATATAGTTTATAGGCATTACCGTAGGTTAGTGGTAGCCCACACTCTACCAAAGCTGAGCTGTTGGGAGGTCCTGGTTTGACCCCATGGACCCCATACAATTTTAAACAACAACCAATAGCTGACAATGGTGCCACATGGTAGCCCATGAATCGGCCACGTGGCACCATACCATTAACCAAAATGATGCCATGTATCACATCATAATTCAATTCTTCACATCTCGCTAATCAAACACCGCCATGTCATCACATGCCACATCATTGTATGGTCGTATCTGGCTCTCGCCATTATCATCGTGATATAGCCCCCGCTTACCGCCATCCTCGTATGGACTGCATACCGCCCTTTTTACCTATTTGAAAATCAATAGATCATGATATCTCTTGCTCTCATGTCTGTTTGAGATGAAATGAGTTTCATTGGGTTCGCAACGACGCATGCCTACGCTCTCATTTGATTTGAGACGATTCTACACTTTGAATTTTTGAGCAAAAATTTAACTCTGATCACACCTCCCCATTTGGGAGCTTTTGGACCTCCAAAAAACTATATTCAGTCTATGAATATGAGGGTATAGTTCCCCTCACCCTTCCAACCTCAATCCACTTGGTTTTGCTTTGATTGGTACTCTTAAGATCAACTCAAAGATCCTCCACATTTCCTCGCTTTGAAGTTCGTGATTCTCCTCACAAGGATGGTGTCTTCATGCAATTCTCAGAAGATATTCCTCTTGAGGTTTATCCCTCCCTTTACATTTGGAAGTTGTAGCTACCTTTGGAATTCATTACTTCCCTTGAACAAAACTATTGATTATTTCTCATATATTGTGCATGGTGTATTGTGGTGTATTGGTGTAACTATTATATTATTGTTCATTGCTCCTTGGATATAATTGAATGTTTTAAGTATAATATGAAAAAGGATTTAAATCAGATTGATACTGATTCAACCCCTCTCAAGATCAACAATTGGTATCAGAGCTGGTTACCTTCGAAACAGTTTTAAACTTCATAATCGGAAGGAAGATCCTATGCAGAATGGAAGGAACATTCCAAATGGGATTCCTGCACCATTTGATGGAAGAAATTTTGAATACTAGAAAATAGAATGGAAACTTACTTGAAAGCCTTGGGGCAGATGTTTGGATCTCTCTGCTTTCTTCGTGATATAATGCTTTGAAGAAATCAAAGACTGAAACTTAGAAGGAAGCAAAAAGGAACAACAAGTAATAGATACCATCCCGGATGGATTGGACAGATTCAAGAAATCCAAGGTGGGATCATGTGCACGTAAAATATCTCCTTTGGGACAAGCCATGCTAACCTATGCAAGGGAATATGTAGAACAAGAAGAAGAAGTTGAATAAGATTACAACATCTCATTTCAAAGAAGAAAATAGAGGTTAGTTCTTTTCTTCAATTGTGAAGGAGTGGGTCACATTGAATTTGAATGTCCTCATCCAAGGATTGAAAGAAGTGACACCTAAGAAGAAAAGTCCAATGAAGAAGAAGAAAATCATAAAGAAAAAATTATTCACAAGAAGATGAGAATCTTAAAAATTGAAGAAGCATGTTGAGATTGAAAATAGCAAGCCTAAAGACACGCAGAAAGAAAACTAAGAAGGAATTGGTTAGTTGTGAAAAGACAATTGTAAGCTTAAAGAAACAATTAGAAGACTTTCTAAACCGAGAAGAAACCATTTCCTTGAAAACTCCTCTAATTTGAAGAAGTGTAGAATAGCAGAAATAAAGAAGGGCCAAATGATAAAGAAAGAAGAAGATTGTGAGAAACTTGAACAAGAAGTTGTCTCATTGAGGAAGAGCTTAAGAAACTCTCATGCCAAAGACTTTACACATCTGATGCATGGGTGAAACTTCATACAAAGAAGATGCAACACAACAAGCAAGTTGAAGAAAGAGCTACACTTATTTTGATGAGAAGTGGACTAGGATACTCGAAAGAAGGATTGATCATAAAAGAGATGAATATCCAAGAAGACCTCCACCTTCAGAAATCAAAGAAGCTCCAATCAAGATGAAGGAAACTACGTAAGAATAGATCATGAACCGTGATGGACTACATCAAAAGAAGCCCACTTAATCTAAGGTATCAAAATTTCTTTCTTGGTCATTGTTATAATTTGCAAAAATTTTGGACATAAGGCAAATTAATTGCGCATCCTCAATGAGCGAACAAATATTAATAAAAGGAAACATGAATGGTGTAAACAAAAAGATATGGAAATAATCGTGGATTTCTGTCAATGTGGTTATAATTCATTTCACCTTATGGACAAAAATATTGTATGCTAAATGCACTATCTTGTCACAAAGCACTAGATTTTAGATATATGAATGAAGATGCCTCTATGCTAACCACAAGATGTAGAAGGAAAGAGATTCCAAACAATGAAGATTTTTGAATAGCATTGACCGTTGAAAATGTAAAGAAGAAGATGAATGGTACATAGACAAAGGATGTTCTTCATTGACATGACTGGGATCAAGACAAATTCATCATCTTGAAGAGAAGGGTGGTACTGCTGCATTTGAGATGACTCCATCCAAGCAAAATACTTGGAGAAGGTGTAGTAGAGCTTGGAAGAAAAATGTAAAGCAAAGAATGTTCTATTGGTTGGAAGACTTGAATCATAATCTACTCAAGAGTTAGTAAATGTGTGATCAATGATGCACTCTTACGTTTGATTCCTAAAATGTAAAATCAGAGAAAATAACTCGTGAAGATTGGCTGGGTAACTACAAACAAGAAGACCTAACAATATATACATCCCAGGACATGAAGAAGAGAGAGAAGACTGCATCCACAAAAGGATTCTAAGGAAGAAAATCCAAAGACCAAAATAAGGATGAAGTATTATTGATGCCACATGTTTAGGGGGAGTGCACCCCCAAAGAAGAAGGTTACCTTTTCCACTAAACTGTGGGAATCCATACCCCTTTACCATTGATGTCAAAGGGGAGAGAAATTGGAATCATTATGATAGGGGAAGCATGGATGAGTGTTGCCATCTCGATGAGACAAAGGGGGAGATTGTTGGAAGATTGATTGTTGTCATTGAGTCAACCCTAGTCATGGGTTTTGGACCTAAGATCATAAAGGTATTTGGACATGAAGGAAAATGCACATGAATATACAACACCCATGAATGGATAGTATTACATCATGTTGTTTTCAAGGTATGTGGCATCACTACATGATCCCTCATATTGAGGAGAAATGAATTTTGAAGATGACAAAGTGAAATGAAAAGGAAGTACATGTAGGCCTCAAATAATTAAAGAAAATAATTACAAAAATAAGAAAGTGTCAGTCAGCCCTCTAATGTTAAAGGAAGTGACATAAATGGTATAAATAAATATCATTATACATTCATTTTATACAAGTTGAATTTCGTGAGGGAAGAAGAATTAAAAGAAGGCCGGATTTCAAAGGAGGATGAAGTCTTTTTGCGATGTGTTCTAAGGTATGTCATTTTCAGGTCATCTTACCATTTTATATAACTTTTTCTAGAACGATTCATATCGTGAAAGAACTATGGTATTTAGAAGACATAATAAGGTACCTCTCGTAAAAAAATCCAGCTCTTGATTCGCTATAAATACGGAGATAAACTCTGTGGAATATAAGGTTTGTGACAAGTCCCCAAACTAGTCAATAAACAAGCAAGTAAGGGTAAAACAATTATAACTTCTTTCTAGATTATCCAAATCGAGTGGGACCACTATAAATAGTACAAACTTTTAGTTTCTTGTGCGAAGTTTCAGAATCAGATGTTAAATATTGAGTGTGGGGTATGTTGTGGCCAAGTTGGTCTTCCTAATGCACCAGAATTGAATAAAGTCTACCATTCTCTATAACCTCTTTTGGGGAGGATTCAAGGAGGAAAACAGAGAGAATACATTGAGTAACATTATCTACAGGATCAGCAATTCCAAGAATTGAATAATTTCATAAATTGAAGAAGTCTTAGAGCATATCGTTCTATGTGATGATTGGTTGATGGTGATGATTTAATGTAAAGTTTTATTATCTCCCCATATACCTTTTGGTGAAGGAAGGGGCATGATAGAGAGTTCAAATATCTCTGATATTGTATGATTGTATCTTCCTCTTGGAGATTTATCCTCCCTTTACATTTGGAAGTTGAAGCTACCTTTGGAAGTCATTACTTCCCTTGAACAAAAATTATTGATTATTTCTCATATATTGTGCATGGTGTATTGTGGTGTATTGGTGTAACTCCTTATACTATTGTTCATTGCTCATTGGATATAATTGAATGGTTTATGCATATGTTGATTTTTTAATTGTAATTTGATAATTGACTACCCTCAAGATCAACACTTCCATGATCATCAATCAACAAAGGTTCATACAATTTCAAATTCTCAATGATTAACAATCAGACTGTGGAATATATAGCTTGCCAAGATGATACAAAATATTATCATGCACATGGTAATCCCAATTCTTCAACATGGTTAGAATGACACAAAGGTTCATATACTTTGAAATCGTGATCCAAAGCATATTGCTCAACATAATTTTGATGCATGATAGACTATGCTTAAGAATAACTAGCACTAATAATTAGGCTCTGGAAATCATATCAATCCACTTTGTTAAAAATGCCAATTTTATACCTAATGACCAAATGAACCTGTTGAAGAAAACCCATCCATCCTAAGTGCCTAGCTTGTTGTATCTTTGTCTCAGATTGTAAGTATTGCAATGGTTGATGATCTAGATAGATCATTGTCTCTTCCCTACCGAATAATGTTTCTAGTTTTTTACACTTTGAACCAATGCATACAATTCCCTCATCATAAGTAGGACAGTTAATCACGGCACTACTAAAAGTCTCTTAATGAAAAACAAATGGGCTTACCATACCAGAGAAAACGGCCCCATTACATAATCGTTGTATCCGCTTGATTCAAAAGGTTGTTTTAAATTTGAAGTGCAAGAACTGGCGTTGAACTGATCTTTCTTTTCAAAGTATCAAAATCCTTCTCATTGCTTGCCTCCCCATTGAAAACTTTCTTGACACTTGTCACCGAATGTAATGGAGTCAGAATGGGAAGAAAAGTTAGCAATAAACTTCCTCCAATATTGGGCTCTCCCCAAAAACTTCTTACTCTGTCATACATTGCTAGGCTTTGGGCTATCTAAATATGACTTTGACCTTGAGGGATCAATTTTAATTCACCTCCACCAACAATATGCCCTAGAATATGAAGTTTTTCCAAATTCACATTTGGACAACTTCAAAACAACTGTTCTTTTCTCTCCAAACATCCAAAACTTATTTCACATGTTTAATATACCTCTTCACGAGATTTGCTAAAATCAAAAATATCATCCAAGGGAGACAATAACACAATCATCCGTAAAAGGCCTTTAAGACATCATTCATAACTCTCATGAAAGTAGCAGTGCATTGCAAAGTCCAAAAAGGCATTACTTCATCCATTCAAACAAATCTTTCTTAGTTTTGAAAGCTATCTTCCATGTGTCTCCTCGCAAATCGACCGATGATATCCGCTTCAAATCTAACTTAGTAAAATATTTAGCATTTTTAATTGATCAAGCAAATCATCAATTCTAGGAAGAGGATAATGATTCTTAACTCTAATTTTGTTCAAAGCTGAAATCAACACACATACTAATGCACCATCTTTATTTCATAACACAATTGGAGATCCACATGGTGATGAACTTGGTATAATAACCCCTTTGTCGAGCAACTCTGAATTTGTTTTTTAATCTCACTATTTTCCATAACTGACATTCTATACATGTACCAATTTTTGGAAGAGGACTATCTTGCTACAATTGAATTTCATGTTGGACTCTTCGAAAAGGTAATCCCCAGGGTTCTTTAAACATTTCATCAGCATTGAGTAACAACTTCATATAAATTGGATTTTAATTTTGTATCACAACCTTGATATGCTTCTTTCGCTTTCAATATTATCATCTTTAGGTTTGATCATTAAGAGAACAAAATTTCTTACTAGCATTGACTAACCTATTCATTTGTCCCATGATTTATAAGTGATAAATTCATCTTCTTTGTATGGGCTCTAAAAATGTACTCAACTCCATCTTTAAACAAATGATACTTATTCTCATGACAATGAAAATAGCTTTCCTATCGCATACAGCTTCTGAACACAATACCACAGATATCCAACAAAAATAACATCAAGCCCTACCTCATCAACAACCTATAAAGTGATAGCTAACCTAAGTTTACACCTCTTGTTACTTGTAACTTAGCATTATCAAGCCATCCAACCAAGAGGTGCTGGTTTAGGATGGAATTGTTTCCAACTTTAATTTCTTAACAATTTCTTCAGAAATATTTGCTTGAGATCCAAGATCAAATAGAGTATCTATCTTAGTATGCTTTGAACAACCCTTGTGTGGAAAAGTTCAATTCTCTCTCTTTTCTTTGTCAAGTTACATTGATATTATTGTTACTAAGAACTAGTACTCTGCAATAGAACCATTACCTTGATAACCCATAGTTGTGATCTTTGTTTCATCAATCCTAATCGTAATCTAACCATGTTGAATACTTGCAAAGAAATTTCTTGACTTCCTTTGAGCTGTTTTGCCAAACTTTTGGGTCTTCTTTTAGGATAAAGTTTCCAACAATGATCTCTCTATCATGGCCATCTTTGAACAATGTTTACATGTGAATTTTTCCCCCTCTTTCTTAACAAAAACATTATTTCTTCCATTGCCCTTAAACTTCCTATTTCCTTTGTCTCAATGACTGAAAGGATTCTTGTTAACCTCATGATTTTCATTCCTTCCCCTTGCTTCCAAAATGAGTAGCCTGAACACAAACTTCATATAGATTTGAAGGATTAAACATGAGTATAGTATGTCCCCAAATAATTCATGTAAAGCTCCAATGTATTTGAGTAAATTTTCGTGAGAAGACAAATCTACTCCCAAAACCAAATCTCTTCTCCTAAATCTTTGAGTAAATCTTTTCACACTGTCTTTATTGTCTAAAAAATTTTCCATTCCATAGTAGCCTTTTTGCTTATATGCCAAATGGATAAAATTGTTTTTAACTGCAACAATAAAATCATTCCAAGATTAAGATTTTACCATGTTTCTTCATGACCTCCTGAATTCTACTCCCACCAAATAGGTGTTTCACTATCCAATCTTAATGAAGCAAGCTGACTCTTGGTTTCATCATCTTGAATTTTGTATCCTACAATATAGCTCAATCTGACATATCCAATTATCTAACTTCTCAGCATTAACTTCTCCATTGTATAATACAATTCAAATTTTATATCGTTTTAATGAAGGACGGTAAAGGAGTTTTTCTCATGTCCCTTTGGAGAATTTGAAGAGGTCTTGAATTGGTAGAAGAAGAAGAAGATGGAGGAGAGGGTGGTGGAGAAGCACCATTCCTCCATTTCCATTTGGATTTTATCACCATCGCCTCCTTATGCTTTGAAGGGTTGGTGCCTTCACCCTGCGACAATATGATCCTTTCCATCAAGATATTCATAATATCTCTCATCTCCATTTCCAAGGACAAACTTTCTAAGATCTTCATCTTTTGTAGGAACATGTTCATGACTCTTTCATGAGCCATACTTGGTGAATGCCTCCTTTGAAACTTCTTAAGTGATTGTATATGCTTCCTCCTTAGCAAGGATGAGAACTTGGCTCCACAAGTTGACCTCCTCCTTTGTGATTTTCAAACTTGTGAGCATCGGGAACAAACATTCTGCAAACAATCAAGTCTTCAAAAATCGCTCGATACCAACTTGATCTAAAATGAAAAAGACTTGTAATCTTGAAAAATATTTGCAAGTAAAATTTTATGTGCTAAAAAAGAAAATGGATCAACTTTGCAACACATCATTACACATTAGGATTGACTCATTTAAGATGCAAGATAAACAAGCTAAAGATAATCAATGAACATAAACACATAACACAACCAATGATAAAGGAGTTCACCCTCTCTTGGTCTACATCTCATCGTCCATCTTCCAATGGATCATTATTATTATTTTCAAAGTGCTCAAAACATGCTTTACAATGCTCAAAAATGACCAATAGACCGCTTCCAATGGCTTCAGAGTGTCCAAAACTCCTAAGATGGCTTTTTCGCACCTCGCTTGACCAAAAACTAAGAAGTTAGGCTTCCTTGAAGTGTCCTCTTCAAGCTTGTTGTCTTTAAAGAAGCAAAAACGCACTCGCTCATTCAACTTAGCACACACACTATTTAAAGCATAAAACCCAAATAATCCTAATGCAACTGCGCTAATGGTGCGAATCAGAAAATGGGTTATGGTGTGCTACTAACCGGCTTAGCTCTTGGGCACATGAGGGTCACGATATGACCTCGCTAGCAAAAGAACTCAACCGCTTCAAAACCCCGCCTTCTAGTTGTAGGGTCACATGTTATATAACAAAACCACATCTACTATTTTAAAACCCCGCACACCATTTAATGGAGGGTATGGTTGTATGTAATGTAATGTGATCGGGTTAGCTAAGCCCCACCTGCACTTCACAAATAATATACAACATAAATCGAATTCAAATATTTTATAAAACATATAGTTTATAAGTAATACCATGTGGGCTAGTGGTAGCCCACACTCTACCAAAGCACGGAGCTAAAGGGAGGTTCGGGGTTTGACCCCCATGGACCCTATGGCTACAATTTTAAACAATAACCGATAGCCAATAATGGGGTGCCACGTAGCAGCCCATGACTGAGCTAATGCGGCACCATACCATTAACCAAAATGATGCCACATGTCACACCACAATTTGACTACATCTGCCAATCAAAAAATCCCATGTCATCACATGCCACATCATCTGATTTGGCCATACGGCCTCTTCCACGCCATTGCACGCCCTCGCCATAAAGAATTGCACGGACCGCACAATGCATCCTTTTTTCCTGTTTAACAAATCCAACAGATCGTGATATCTCTCTCACCCCCTGACAGTTCCGGCTTTTGAGGACGAAACGAGTTAGTGCTGGTTCAAGAACGATGTGAGGCCTTACGCTCGCTCTCGACGCAGAAGTGATTCCCAGCACTTTGAATGTTTGAGCAAAATTTGATCCCTTGATCATATGGTCATGACAGCAGAATGGGAAAAAGTGGACACATGAATAGAAAGGATCCTGAAGGACCCAAGATCATGGAGGCATACGAAGATAGAAAACATATCTTTGACTAGGCTGGTTGGTATATGTTTTGCACCAAATTAGATGGTCATCACTCATGGTGTAGCTCATGCATTTGCTGAAGGATTTGATGGAGAGAGCGTTCGGATTGCTAATATGATTATGCAGGTCACAAAAGAATCAATAGCATCAGCATGTAATCTCCCTACTAATGGTGAGAAGTGGTTCAAGAAAAAATTAATCACAGGTGGGGATATCAATCAATTCTTGAAACCAGAACACAAAGATCCAAATTGGGCCAAGGGTATTCCTAGGGACTGGATAGTTTATGAATGGATGGAGGCTCTATTGATGATCAAATGCTTTATCACATGTGAAGGAAGGACATTATTCTACCTGTTCTTGTTTCCATCTATGATTCCTCCTTCATTTGTTAGGGATTAAAAGGATGAACCTGCCATCTTATTTCTTAAGGGACTTGAATAAAATGTTCATGAAGATTCAATAAAATCCCAAGAATTTCCCGCATGGTATCTATCATCAAGGGTTAATCAAGGTACTTGTTAAAGCAAAGTTGGAGAAACGGCAGAGGACATGGATCAATTCTTGATCCATCAGGGTTTAAAATAGAAGTTCATGCTCCTGCCCAAAATTCAACTGAGAAAGTTATTGAACCAATGCCAGGATCATCACTGCTACAATTCCACCAGCTTGTTCTTAAAGGAAGAATAAAAGGAATATTAGTTTGAAGACTTCAGATGAATGAGTTTAGAACACTCCAACCAATTTGCAAACAAGTGAAGGATCTTCTCATATGTTAAGTGTGGTAGGCATCATTTCCTCATGCACATAAGGTTTATATCATAAAGAGTAAAAGGTTAGAAGAACCTATGTTCTTGAATGAAATTGAAAAACCTGAAACAATAGAGGTACCTACAAACCCTGTACAAGCTGAAGAACCCATTCCTGAGACAGTTTCTCCTAGTTCTAGTTCTTCTAAATATGATGTTGATAGATATAAAATTATGGTAAGGAAAAGAAGTACTAGGCCCCAAAACAAATTCATATTGAAGTCTAAAGCCATGCATAACCCTACAATTAAAGATAGGGTCATAGTAATTGATGAAGAGCCTACAAACCTTAATCCAAAGCCATCAACAAGAAAGAAGGTTTCTAAAATCAGAGATGAGAAGAAGAAACCAAAGAAAGAGGATCTAACAACAAAAAAAAAAGGCTCAATGGAAACACACGCTTCAAGTACAAGAAAACATAGTAAATAGAGAAAGAAGGGCCCAAATCCTTTGATCAGATCTAAAGATGGTAAGCCAAGGAGAATGATAACTCATTCTGAAATGAAGTAAACAAGAGGTAAAAACTTGGATCTGTTAGTTTAGGCAGCTAAATCCGTTTTCCAGGGAAAATTTTAAATTTGAGATCCTAAGTCTGTATGCAAAAAATCTAATTTTTGACTTATAATATGGATGTTGAATAAAATCCTTTTCATTTTCATGAGATCGAGGTAGTATCTTCCTTTGAGTAATGATTGGTTGTAAGATGGGAAAGAAAGGCATGAAGGATATTAATATCCGGTTTTAAAATAGCGCTACAGGAAGTTCCCACAACACTTTTCAAAGGGAAAACAAGGGCGCTATAGGAACACTCAGGAAATGACTTTTGTAGAAGAAAAGCACAAAATCACATTTTTGTGATGGGAATAGTAGATGATGAGGGTAATATTTTATGGAATCTTAAGAGAGTATATAAGATCCTTTTTTAAATTCAAGTTACAACCTCTTTTTGGTGGATGACAATACATATCAATGAGTTGTTATTGTCAAGTGTTGCAAACATGTGAATAAAAGAAGATCGGGTGGATCCGCCTACATGTTGTACCAACCAGTGTAATCAACCAACAAAAGACCTAGTATCTTTATGCAAAATGGTTTCCTAGATTATAGAAACTAAGTTGTAATTGTTTTCTATTTTTTATGTATCAATAGATATATGTAAAATTCTCCCTCACAGCATGCAGGAGTTAGTTTGAGAGGTCCCTAGATATTAGACCGATCATAAATGTATGAAACTGATTTAAAACTCTATATATTTGATGAAATAGAAGAAGAAAGGGTGGAATCCTTGTTTTTGGCTTGATATTGCATTTATAAATATTGTTTTGATCTATCTTTCCTATGTAAAGACTTCAACTGCTAATGAAGTTAATGGTTAGTTTGTATTCTTTCTATGTTTATCATCTTCATGTTTTCTTCCTCAAACACTTCTTGATGTTATAATGAAGCTTATGGCAAATGATTTGTGCTAAGAAGGTTTCCTTTAAAGGATTTTTACTAATATTTTCCACATTGGTGTTTCTTCTCCTTAAATCTTATTTGGAATGATTTCTAGATAAAGGTTTATTCTTCTAATGTATAAGGAAATTAAGAACAAGATTTGTTATTGGTAGATTTATCAGTTTTGATTTTCCCCTTCTCTCAAATCACTTCACTTAAAATCTTAAGTTGCTAGTCATTATTTTTATTTACCTAACTTGTTTCACCTATGTAAGTGATCCTAACAGATCATATCATTATTCTATTTCAATTCAAGCAAGGATTTATCCATATTAAAAAACCCTATTGAACATTTTGAAATAAGGTGTGCTAGGCTTAACTCAATATATGTCTTGAGTTGACTTCTAGCGCTAACAATTTCCATCGTGGATTTAACCATCATGACATTTGTGGTTGAGGACTCTGTATTGCCCCCAGGTGGGGGTGCAGGAACTTGTGTGATAATTTGTTGTTGGGGGAGGGGGGGAGGATTGGTTAATACTACTAGTTGTGAAGGATATCCCACTCACTTGAGATATTGATGAACCTCGACAAGGTGGGGACAATATTTGGTGAAGTGTTCTTCCTTACATACCATGCAGGGGTATTTTTCCTTTCTTTGGTTTTTGCCCCAATAATTGGGGTCTTGGGTTTCTGTAGTCTGATGTTGGTCAAAATATTTTTTATATTTTCCCTCGTTTTTCTTCTTGCCTTCATATGGTTGAGATGAAGTGGATTGGACCACATTCACCTAGGATGTTTGTGCAAGAGAGGGAGGAGGTTTGGTATTGGTACCAGTCTGTGATTGTGTGGGAGACCATAGTTTTATAAACCCACCATGCCATCAGCATGGGTTCCTGGTTTGGTTTTGATGGATCAGTCAATGGTCAAGTAGCATGAGGGATCAAATTGTATAATGTGCCCGACTAGGAATATACCAGGTCTAAATATTGATCACAATTGATGGTGTGGTCCTTAGTCACAATGCCTCCCATAACGATATCTCTGGAAATAGGCGGAAAAAGTTACTTCGTAAACTAATCTACTAAGATTTGATCTAGAATGGTATCTTTAATTAACCATTGTTGCCTCCTCCACTCATGTATATGATCATAAATATGAGTGGAAGAGGAATGCCTAAGCAAATTCAAAAGCTTTGTACCGGTTTCATATTGAATGGGTAGTTGGAATTGAGTTAGAAATGCGATGGAAAGAGAATTAAAATAGACAAAGGAGTTTAACAATAGCTTAATATACCATTTTGTCATCGAATATCTAAGCGTTCTTTGGAAAAGTTGTAATTGAATGGAATCATCCATCAAGGAGTTCGAAGAACACCAGAGATGGAAGGTCATTGTGTGGTTAATAGGATCTTCCCCAGGTTTTTCGTTGAACTTGGGGATGTTGGAAGGGAGTTTGGCATGGATTGGCGGCCAAAATGGGGAATGACATATAGGATCGTTGGTCAAGTGTAAAAAATCCAACAGATCCAATGTAGCCAAGAACAGAAGCCGTCGGTTGACCTATTGATACCGGTGGTAATTATGTGTCATGGGAGCATCAGTAGGACCATACATAGGTTGTGATGATATGGAAAAACCAGATGTTTCTCCTACATATTGTGGTTGACCTAAATTTCTCCTTATGTATTTTGGTTGTCATGATTTCCCTCCCAAATACAAAAGTTGAGGGAGTTGTTGTATGAGCTTCACGGATTGATTGGGAAAAGTTACTTGCTGAGGAATTCCCACCAGATTAGGTTGAACTCATAAAGGATTCACAACTCTTGGATATGATTTTCTGAGGTATAGGGATGTATTAATATGGATTGAAGGACCTGCAAGGGCATTTTTCCCCAGGATGGTTGTTGTTTCCCCTGCATAGGATCTTAACTCATGGTTGAGGGTTTCCCTCCAGGTTGGCCTCCAATTGAAGATTGACCTCTAATGAAGGCTATAGAAGACTTCCCATTTGTAAAGTTGGAGATGTGGGATGAATATATTGTGTAATTGGGTTTGTGTGAATGACTTGATTACTGGCCATCTGATCGATGGAATGACCAATTAAAGCACTTGGTGTATGAAAATGTGGGACTAATGAAGCAAGAATATTGCATGGCCCATGTGCAAAGAGATATGTATTTGTGAGTGGTTGTGTCGGAGTAACCTAGGTCACAAATGTTCCTAATAAACAAGAAGCAGCAATAGTAGCATAATGTGCTCTTACAGGATCCACTACAAGATTTGTGGATAGAGGAGGTGAAATTCCCAATCCCTCTAGTAAACAGTATGAAAAAAAAAAACCCATCAAAATATGTCATGGGTAGTTGTTCAATGAGTAGTGGGCCAAGTAGATCAGTCAAGGGGGGATTTCTATAAGGTACCACACCTTCCATGAAGGTTGTGACCAGTTCTTCTACATGTTGGTCACTTCCAAGATCTACGCTCTCTGTTTTAGAAATCATTCCTTTGACCATTCCTTCATTAGAATGGTTTTGTGGAGGCAATTTCCCCTCCGAAGGTAAACCTGACATTCTGCGAGATCTATGAATACCTCAATCAACCATAGTGAAGTAAAATAAAAATATCTAAGGCCAACTACAAATGTTGATTGAACACACCCCTAATAAATCTATAGGTAATCAACCAAAATAACAGTAGATAGAAGGATATTTCAAACACAGGATGTCAAGTCGTCGATGAAGATATGAGAAGTAGTTACCCCGAACTCCATGTAACATCCCTTCTTGATGCAAGAAACCATCGCTTCATTGGGTCACCCTCCAAGGGTATTGAAAGTGTGATACGATTTTTGCCCCAATTACTGTGGGAATCCCCCCACAGTCACCTCTGTAGATACCTAGGAAGGTTCACTAAGGTTACCAACTCACAGTCGGCCTCTGAGGGGATACATTTGAGAGTCAGGACCAAATGTATGGGTAGGATAACAAACTTTGAAGCTCTTCTAGAGGACTGAATACAAGTGGACCAATAATACTCATGAGGAACTCAAATGGATTCAATATTCATGAAGAACTAAGACCATGTGAACCAGTAACACTCAGGAAAAACCCCCAATATATGTTATTTCCACTATGATTGGTCAAGCTTTGGAGAGGTAATCTTCATTGCTCTTCTGCATGCGACCACATATTTAGCCCCTGTGTTAGAGGGGGTTCTCAAATATGCCTATATGACAGTTGGATTTTATCACTCTTCAGTGTTATACAATCTTGTTTAGTAGTCTTGGACATTGTACTCACTTTTTCTAGTCCAATGATGCTAGCTCTAAGCTATTGTTGGTGTGATAAAAAACAAAATGTCTAGTTAATTTTATTAACGCATTGGTTGATTTTAATGGTCTGTTTTACTCAGAAAGGTCCACAGAGGTGAAACTAATGATGTGTGAGACTCAACTCCAATAGAATGAAAAAAGAATGAAATGCAATATTTTATTTTCAATGAATTTTATCTACAAGAAGGAGAAGAGTTTTTTTCTTCTTAATATAAACAAGCACTCAATATCATGCAACTTTTCAATTTCCCTGTTTATATGGAAAGAGGAATGATGTCAAACTACCACATAAATGTTTTTGAAATCCCAAACAAAATCAAGCCCTTTTCAACTATATACCAAAACACTCTAACTATGAAACATCACCCAAGGAAAAAATTTATGCACAAGAATGCCTTTAACACAAAACCCAAGCTTTCAAAGGTAAAAAACGTTGTTCAAATAACTTGAAAAAGGATTGCACTCTAAGATGAGATGAAAATCGAGAGAGTTGGATTTGTTTAAGTAATGGAAGCAAATCTAAAGGAACACCCAAGAGATTTTTAAAAACAAGTGGACTCTCTCACAAAAGTACCATCGACACTAAAAGCCTAAGGGAATGAGATCAAATGACCTAAACCGTACCCACAAAACAAAAAGTTCTTTTAATCAAATAATTGAAATGGCAGACATGTCAAAATTTCAAAATGACTTTGAAAAATGTTGTAGCAATAACTGTTGGGACATATCTGAGAGAGATCTGGAGGGTTGGAGAAAAGGACAGACACAAATTTGGGCCTTGTTTGAAGGATGTCCCTTCAAAAATTGGCTTTCAAAGCTTGGTCTCTCCTAGATAATGACCATAGGGTGACCACAAAGATCTGGTTGCTCCTTCCAGAGGGATAGAGGGTGACCACAAGGTCATGGTCGCTCCTGGTAGTGTAATTTTCAAGGTGGTCTCTCCTTGCAATGGAGAAACATGCGACCAAAAATGGGTGGTCGCTCCCTGCAATGGAGAAACTAGTGACCATGAGGTTTTGGTTGCTCTGTGGGCATGGATAACCCACAAGTGTGATCATGCAAGTGAAAAATCTTATAGATCTAGAGCAGATCTAACAAATATGGGACTGACTACTTTCAAATAACCACAAAAAATACTTATTGATAGATCAAGAAGAAATAATGGGGCTTACAACATGAAAATATCTTGAGAATATGGATTTAAAAGTTGAGGAAGAAATTGACTAAACAACAATAGCTTCCCCAGTGGAGTCGGCAGTCTGTTGTAGGGTAAATAAACCCTGCAGGAGTTACCTCCCTTAGGCTCTTCCTAGACCTAAGACAAAATAGAGATGTAAATGACATATTTTCCTATATCTAAAGCATACATGAAAATACCTATGAGTTGATGGAATGAAAGGCTTACCCGATGATCTTATGGTTGTTTGTTAAGCCCTAATATTGGCTCATTACCCCTTAATTAGGGAATATTATATTATTAATGTTATTTTATTTATGTCGTCTTTAGGCCATTAGTTGTAATTATACCTCCTAGTCTCCTATATATACCAAGGAGACATTTTCATTTTGAATCATCTTGTACTTGAACATTTAAGTGGGGTAAAAGGAGGTTGCCCCATCGAAGAGGCTTATTATTTGAAATTGTATCTTTTTCAAGGTTTTGAGTACTTTTTCTGAGGTTTTTCTATGCTATATTGGTATTTGGTTCTTAACATATGGTATCAGAGCTCAAGGTCTTGGGGTTTCGCTGCTACATCTGAGACACCTTGGAATTTTTGCTATAACCTTTTTTCTACAATGTTTCAAAAGAAACAGCTTGGATTGTATTTAGTATACGGATCAAGGTATGTTGGGTTCAAAATTCAACTCCTGAGGCCTTATACTTTCGGAGATACATCCTGTACAAGATAGGGTTCTGGAATCATCCTGAAATGATTCATTGCATAATTTTCCCTATAAAAAAAATTTCGTAATGTTTTAGACCTTGAACTTTAGAGGCTATTTAGAGAAATTAGTAAGGTATCTGTGGTAAAAAATTCATCTTCTGGATCATCATAAAATTATATATACACCCTGTGTAAGATAGGGTATCTGACTAGTCCTATTGACTAGTCTCAAGAAGGTGTTCCAGGTAAAACAATCATAACTTCTTCCTAGAGTATTCAAATTGAGTGGGATTGGATTCATTGGATTTTGGACAGTCTATAGTATTTCTAGTGCAAGTTTCAGAATTTTATATCAATTATTTTATGCGGGGCACGCTATACAAGTGAGATCTCCTGGAAAGAACAAAAATCGGCAAGTTGTGGGGAAGTTACCATAAATTCCACTTGGCACATCCAATTTTGATCAAATATATGTCATTGCAGAGAAGAAATATCATAGAACTACATAAAAGAAAGTGTCATACCCAGAAGGGCTGAAACTTGGGAGATACAACAGAACAAATATTGTCTAGAAGAACCACCTCAAAATCAAGGTTCAGAAGTGATACTTGGCCAACATGCCACCAAAAAAGGGAACTTCTACACCAACTAAGCCTCCAGAAAATCC